>CM029603.1:44966228-45186485 GCA_017311375.1 Mytilus coruscus | reverse complement strand
ATCATAACAAAAGATGCGTAATTTATATTTCTAGCGTTGTCTAGAAATTTCTGTTTGAGAATTTAAATGCAGACCCAAAAGTTAGTTGAATATAGAGATTTAGACATAGACATAGATAGACTTGGACATCGATAGACATCAACATTCTCAGCAGTTGGATTGACACTTTTATTTACAAACTACATCATACTAGATTGTGACCAATTGGATATAATATTCTGTGGATTCCCGTGAAGATTTCCGGATAAAGAAAAGATAAAAGATTGGACTCATATTTTGACAGTTAAGTTGACATTTCTTTTTGTGTAATACTTCTTGTAAACTAGTGTATAATAAATCTTGTTAAATTTTATTATTGATTTGTGTCTTTTGTTGGCTACAATTAAAAGTCGATTTTTCTGTTCATAACAACGTATGGCCTTGGACATTTATGAAAAGTGTGTATGTTACTTTTGACCTGAATAAACGTTTGCTTAATATATAAACTTCTTATCATCTTTTAACAGTTATCACACAATTCTATTAGACAATTTCGAAAAGTCGTCTACACAGACACTTAAACCGACACCGTTACCTACACTGACTTACACTGACTAAAAAACTAGGGAGACCGTATCCAAATGTCAAAATATACTGAATGAATGCCCTCGTAGAACTTGATTGGAGGTAAAAGAATTTAAATTCTTTAATTGATTTTATACTAGTATAGTTTTTTTTCGGCATCGGTGCTAGAAACACTGAATGCTCACATTAGTTTTTGATTTGTTGAAGTGATGAATTTGTGAGATTCCATCTGGTCTTTCTAATTGTCTCCCAAAAACAAAAGTTTTCAACACTTTGGTGATATATGCTACATACAATCTGGTTTCCTTCGACACAACAACGAAGCCCAACATTGTATGCTAATGCAACAAATAGGTCAGGAATTGTTTTTTTTTTCAACAGCAGATCAAATTTATCTAAATCGGATCAAATCGGTAATCCATAACGATGCCATATACACGGCATCAACTCGCTGGAAAACCTATCAATCCAAGGGGAAAATGCAGGAAATTCAATAGACTTTTAGCGAATTAACGTGTAAAGGCAGAACAAACATTTTGTGATTGTAAGTAGTGATATAAAGCATTCGTGACACTGGGGTGACTATCGAATGAACAAATTACATGCCATTAGTTAAGTTTGTGCGGGATTACTTTATCGCCGACGTCAGCTGTTCTAAATAAAGTTTCAAATAATTTTATATTTATACGTTAGGGGACGACCATTTGATATTTTTGGGGGGCAGGAGGATTTGTATTGGATGGGTTATTTATTGTTGTGGACCAAAAGGACAGATAATTTATTTTCTGCACTGTTGAAGCATGATTTTTCATTTTCATTAAAACATGAGACTGATTATCTATTTTCACAATTATATTTATAATATTTGAAAACATACAATTTTTAAATTAATTTCTTTATTCTTAAATAAATAACATTGTCAATAAAGTCAATCAGAAATTCCTCTGGAAGTTAATCTTCTGAATTGCAAAATGCATATATTGCATGCGTATAAGGTATTAAAGCTGGGCTGTAACTAGACTCTTTTAAAAGTTGTCAAACATTTTCGCCGAGCGGAGCGAGGCGAAAAAAAAATCGGCGAAGAGTCTGGGGTTCGCTGAAGGCCCAAAGAAGCTATAGAAAAAATGGCACAAAATCATGCATTATGCACGTTTCCCAGACCCTTTCTTAATCTGAAACGCAAGTTCTGTTTTAATTTTTTTACAATATTCTGGTCTCAAAGCAAAATATATAGATTCAGTGTAAGACTTTTAGTTTTTAGGGACAACATCAAAAGACCAATATGTAGGACAAAGCAAAAAATGTTTCAGTTTGCCGAAAAAACTTTTATACCTGTCAATTATGTTTTTTTTTCAAATTAAGTTAAGACGGGGCTGATTATCATTGATATAACTATGTCAAGACAGTCTTTATAACACATTTCAATTACAACTTGATGTAGTTCCTAACTGGGATACAATTTAAAGTAGTTTGTAATAGACAAAAGGTCCTTAAATATAATAAAACTCAAGTTTAAAACATAATTACTAAATTACAAATAGAATGCAACACTAAGAGAATAGTCATAAAATGGGCAATCAATGAACAAAAGACAAACCCTGGAACAGATAAAACACAAAACGACAAACATTATCGACAATCAACACTGAAAAATATAAATAAATGAGAAACGTGGATCTCAAAAAACTAGGGCTACATCAGAGGGTGAACAGAACTTGCTTCTTGCAAGACACTTGCTGTGAAAACAATTTGATATGAAGACAAGCTTTTGTTTTGAAATTTCCAACATGAGACATTTGCCTCAATCAAGGATTTGTATAGTAACTATACAAATCCTTGCCTCAATGTAGTTACGACCCTGTAATAAAAGTGAGGTAAATGTTCACGAGACAATATACCTCAAGTGAAATGAAACCCATTTTCAAACATTTCAAATACATTAATATTTATATTATTAAAAGATTTGGGAAGTTTTTCCAGAAAAAAATATGAAAAAAGACGAATTTTGGAAGAATCTGGTGCCATCTCATACTTCAGAATAGCATTTATAAAATGGCTTAAAAGACCTTCCAAGTTATTTTCAATACATTGTAAGTCAGGTTATTTATTTTCAAACTACCATAGAACAAACCATTCATTTTTTTTATTATTAAGGCCGAGTTATTTATTTTCAAAATTCTCCTCCCCCCCCCAGAATATCAAATGGTCGTCCCCTTATGGTTCCAATAATTTACAAAAAGCCTCCCCCTTTTCTATTTCTTTCCACAGTACATTATTTAGACCGGTCAATTCTCAGATACCAAACAGAGCCAACAAAGTAATTAATCATTGAAAATAAATGTGTTATACTGTATTTAAAACGTAAATAAAATATATATATATATATATATATATATATATATATATATATATATATATATATATATATATCAACACTTGTGGTCAATGTACACCTCGCGATGACCCTTCTAAAAAAGGTTACCTGTCGTCCTAGGCATAGGTGTGAGTGTCAGTATCGATTAGTTTTCGAAAATGTCTATTAGCACAACATTACATTTATTTAAACTTTCATTATATATAGATTCCACCGTTGCATCAAGTGTGTTACAATTTTTTTTTTTTTTTTTTTTTTGGGGGTTGGAGGGTCCTGATCCCGTTATCCCGGGCTCCAAAACATGAAATCCCGAGGTCCCGAATTTAAAGAAATTGAAATCCCGATATCCCGAAATTCGAAAAAAGAATTCCCGGATCCCGAAAGGTCCAATTCCGAAATCCCGAGCTTAAAAACACCCGATCCCGACGTCCCGAAAAAGGTCCTGCCCCCCTCATTTGTCTCCACTCGAGACAGTTAAATTTTAATATTTAAAGCGCGAGGCTTGTCGGGGTTTTTAAAATGATTAAGATTTTTAAGTACCTGTCTTTGTAAGAATCATGCAGGTTCCTGTTGATGGGCGATTCATGACCCCTCTTCAAATGTCTTTATATTTTGTTTATGAAGAAGGTATGGTATGAAAATAAGTTTCATATATTATTTTTTTTCTTTTGAACATTGGTTGCCATGGAAACCATCCTTACAAAATTTTGCCAAAATACGTACAAAAGTAGCCTTTGAAAATTGAAATATAAGGGATTTTAAAGAACCATTGAAATAAAGTTAATGAATACAAACAATAAGTATATTTACAGTATTGACAAACAAAACCCCAAACTATACAAAAACGTTAAAAGTTTGAATTTACTACATAGTTTGTTTCCATAGCAACCATTTAAAAATGTGTTAAAATTCGAAAATGAAAAATTTCAAAAACTCCTAAATTTTAAATCTGTTTATCTCCCAAGACCAACAATACAATTACATGTCAGTGACAAATTTTGAAAGACAACATTCTATATATTCATAAAATAAAAAGAAAGTCGTGTGTTTTTTTCTTTAAAAATAATTTTAGTCAAAATTGTCAATTTTCACCAAAATTCAGATTACCAAACAGATGAATAATCAAACATTTTGAACTTAAAAAGCTAAAATATTCCATTTGTATGTGCAATTCTGACACACATTTGTTAATTTTAAACAAGAATATATGATTAATGAAGATATACTTGTACAAAACGAAAACTCATCACTCTGGGTATGGTGCACCCCCCCTTTTTTTTTGGAAAAAAAATCATTTTTTTCAAAATTATAAAATTTGTTGAAAAAAATGTGGAATCTTATTGTATATAGATATAGGAAGATGTGGTGTGAGTGCCAATGAGACAACTCTCCATCCAAATAACAATTTATAAAAGTAAACCATTATAGGTCAATGTACGGCCTTCAACACGGAGCCTTGGCTCACACCGAACAACAAGCTATAAAGGGCCCCAAAATTACTAGTGAAAAACCATTCAAACGGGAAAACCAACGGTCTAGTCTATATAAAAAACGAGAAACGAGAAACACGTATAAATTACATAAACAAACGACAACTACTGTACATCAGATTCCTGACTTAGGACAGGTGCAAACATTTGCAGCGGGATTAAACGTTAAAACCTTCTCCCTTTTTCTGAAACAATAGTATAACATCACAACATAGAAAAACACACGATAAAATATCAATTGGAAGGCTTAACTCAATCAAAAAACGTAAATTAACACACTATGTGTTTACTTGTGAACTAAGCATTTTAAGAATTTAAGCATAACATTACTTCTATAGTTATATGTAAGATTTCTCAGAAGTTTGAAAAAATGGTAATACGCATAACCCGTTGTCGTGCCTGGGATTGATGCTGTTAGTGAAAAAGAATAATATTGAACTCCAAAAACATTTAAGTCTGTGTATAAAAATAAGAGGATGTGTTGTAATTGCCAATGAGACAACTCTCCGCAAGAGACCAAATGACATAGAAATGAACAACCACAGGTCATCGTACAGCCTTCAACAATGAGCATAACATGATTGTCTGTAAAACAAATCTTAATGAACAATTTAAAAAAAATTGCCCTAGACTAAGATCTGCTAAACAAGAATGCACACCCTGAAATGTCTGGTTGGTTTTATTTATCAATGAATTACTTTTGAAACTCTGTTATATAAAGATTTTAATACAAGTATCATATTAACTTAACATTATCAATGTTCTAAGAAAATGAGGTCAGGGTAAGATGAACTATGTCAGACAGACGAAAGAGAGAGAACGGAACCGAAAAATTCAGCAATTTTTCCATTTTTAAAGGGGCATAACTCATTAACAGTACAAGTGACACCAATAAAATTCAAACTAGATCTGTATTTTATGGTAATAAGCATTGTGTGTCCGTTTCAAAACATTTGGTTGCGGCTAACTTAAGTTAGAGAACGGAAACAAAAAAGTCAGCAATTTTTTCATTTGTAAAGGTGTATAACTCTAGAACGGACGTACTTACGAACAAGGGTACAACTTAATGCCCCCTTCGCTACGGTGGGGGCATACAAATTCTACGTGTTCTATCTGAGGAAATATATACCAACGATCTATCTTAAACTGTGCAAGACTTTGTCAATGTTTGTATGGTATATGATGGAAAAGGACAGCTTGTCTATCATTTTTTTTTTAAATAACCTAACTGAATTATTATTTGTATAAGGCAGAGTTATCGCATCTTTATAGTTCTCAAAACATATTCTCCTTGTGGGCCTTGAGGAAAATTTGCTGGTCCTAACTAGTATATACTGTTTTGATTCTCAAAACCTTAGGACCATCATGTGCAAAGATCATTCATGGCATTTTGATCAATTTTATCAATTGTTATATTTACACATTTGTATGCCCCTGCCGTGGCGGAGGGGGCATTAAGGTTTACCATTGTACGTCCCAAAGTTGGTTTCTGTTCTCTAACTTTAGTTTGCCTCCACCAAATGTTATGAAACTTAATCACATTGCTTATTACAACAAAACACAGACCAAGTTTGAATTTTGGTGGTGTCACTTTAACCGTTCTAGAGTTATGCCCTTTTACAAATAGAAGTATTGCTGTATTTTTCGTTTCCGTTCTCTAACGTTAGTTTGTCTTTACCAAATGTTTTTTTAAATTATACACAATGCTTAAAACCACCAAATACAGATCAAGTTTGATTTTGGTGGTGTCACTTTTACTGTTCTATAGCCATGCCTCTTTACAAAGGGAAGAAAGTTGCTGAATTTTTCGTTTCTTTTTTCTTTCTTTAGTTTGCCTCAACCAAATGTTATGAAACTTTCACACAATACTTATGACCACAAAACTTACATAAAGTACACATTTGGTTAGTGTCACTTTTACCGTTCTTCAGTTATGTCCGTTTATAACTTTTATGATATGCAAGCATCTGTGTCCAATGGACACATTCCGCATTTATTTCAAGCTCTTTTGCATAAGTTAGATTCATTATACATTAGAATAGAAAGAACGGTTCTGTAGTTCTTCTTCAGTTTCAATTTTGACACAGTTAAATCGACATAGTGACAAATAAGTGTTTGCATAAAGGTTTCGATACATGTCGAATTACATGGGAGGTAAATAGTAACAGCCATTATATGTACATAACCTGACTCTGCGCAATAGTATACTAGTCAACAAAAGAAACGATACAAGGCAATGTATTAAATTTTCCATATATAATGAAATTGGAACACTGTACCAAACTTAATAACTGTCCCATCTATAATACTAAAATAACGAGGTGCAATTTGTTAGCCGGCATGACACAAAAACGACGAATCAAAGAATTCAACTTTATATACAACTAATATGCGACAATGATGTAGATTAAACGTTACACTATTCCAGGCTTTTTTGTTTTCTACATAATTAATATTACCGATAATTAACAAGTTCCGGGTCGAATCCGATACCAATACCAATAGTATATGTCACATGTAGTTTCCGGTTGTAGTATGTTATGTATCTTCCTCCTTTAATAGGAGCACCACCTTGGGTTATGGTGTTAAGGAAGACATTTAACAAACTGTATCGTTCCAGATTTAATGTGAGCATTTGCCTACCCAGTTTCCCAGCCTGGCCAGCTCTTACTACCAGAAAGTTAACCTTCCCCCAAAACAATAAGTACAATGCAATAAAATATACGAAGATACACTCACCTGATACGCTCATCCTCAAAATATAAAAAATGAAAAATATAAAAACAAGTAAGAAAACCAGGACGGGTTCAAACAGAAAGATTTTGAAAGCAGAAAAACTGTGCATCTATATAATCAGCATGACTATATCAGATGACAATATGAATACTAAAAATTACTAAAATTAGGCGTAGGTACTTTAATTCTGTCACGGACCCGCGATGTCGCGGGTGTGTTCTAGTTGGTCTAATTTTTACAGAGTGTTATTTTCTTATCAAAACCACTGATTTAAGACAAAAGACCGATTTTTTGTTTTTTTTTTTCATTTTTGTTATTTTAAAAATAGTCTTTTTTGCCAAAAAAAATAATAACCAATATTAGAACTTAAAATTTTAAACTTAAACATCGTCTGCTTAAAATTTTGATTGCCGTCCGTCCTTGTGTCCATCTGGCTGTCCGTGTGTCTGTCTGTCTGTCCGGTCCTTGCAGCACTCTCACATGTACAAATCTTGTCAGATTTTTACGAAACTAATACTTTAGGTTAATATAAGCAACATCTCAAAAAAGTTATATATTGGTGGCCAATCGACTTTTTTAAGAGCTATTACCCTTACAAATATAAAATTTATGGAAAGTGGCCTCGTTAGCGCTCTCGAGTGTACAAGTTGTTTATATTTCATTTTCAGTATATTTCTGATAGAACGGACGTATTTTTTAGTTCACCGTTCCATCAATTGGCGTCCGTCGTCGTCCGTCCGTTTCAAACATCTCCTCTGAATCCACTGAACCAATTCCAGCCAAACTTAAGCTGAATGATCCTTAGGATATCTAGAATAAAGTTTATGTTTTATTTTCTATTTTGTCAAAAAACATGGCCGCCATGGCTAAAAATAGAACATAGGGGTAAAATGCAGTTTTTGGCTTATATCTCAAACACTAAAGCATTTAGAGCAAATCTGATGTAGGTAAACATGTTCATTAGGTCAAGTTCTATCAGCCCTAAAATTTTCAGATGAATCTAACAACCCATTGTTGGGTTGCTGTCACTAAATTGGTAATTATAAGGAAATTTTGCAGTTTTTGGTTATTATCTTGGATATTATTAATGACAAAGATAAACTGTAAACAGCAAAAAAGTTCAGCAAAGTAAGATCTTCAAATAAGTTTAATGACCAAAATTGTCAATTGACCCCTTAAGGAGTTATTGCCCTTTAAAGAATTTTTCACAATTTGTTCGTCTAGTTTGCTTACTTTAAAAAAATCTTCTCCTGAAACTGCTGAATCAATTTCAGCCAAACTTGGGAGTATTTATAAATTTTGTATTTTATTTCCTTGTAATTCAAGAAAAATAGCCAATATGGCTGAAATGGAACATAGGGGTAAAATGCATTTTTTTGCTTTTGAAGAAAATATGACAGATACAAAGAACATTTAAATGGAATTTTTAAGCCACTCATTGATATATATTGAAAAGCATAAATAATCATTGATGAAAGATTTAACCAAAAAATTACAGGTGATCGATTCAGGCTCTTGAGAGCCTCTTGTTTAGAGTTGAAATTTAAAGACAGTCTGAGACTACGTTTTTTTTTTACATAGACTGAAATAAAACTTGGACAGAGGCTAATTGTCAAGACCATGAAATAGCATCTAAAAATTTCAATTTGCACAAAACAAGTGTATTTCATGTATTTAGGGACGCAGCAATCCTTCATTCAGTCATCAGCCTTTCGGCTGTTTTCTGTTCTTTGGTTGGATTGTTGTCTCTTTGACACATTCCCCATTTCTGAAAAAAATCTAATATCTAAAAATGGGGAAGGAGGTACTATCATAATGACATTGCCCTAACCCTTTGAAGAAAGTTCATACTTCAATGCTCAAAATGTTCAGAATTTAATACCATCTTTCTTTTAATTTTTGATAAATTTTATAATTTTGAAAAAAATGATTTTTTTTCAAAAAAAAGGGGGGGCACCATGCCCAGAGAGAAAAGTTTCATTCTCTACCAACATATCTCTATCAATAATATATTCTCATTTATAATTACTAAATTTGTGTCAGAAATGCACATATAAATGGAATGATTTAGCTTTTTAAGTTCAAAATGTTTGATTATTCATCTGTTTGGCAATCTGAATTTTGGTGAAAATTGACAATTTTTGACTAAAATTATTTTTTTAAAGAAAAAAAACACACGACTTTCTTTTTATTTTATGAATATATAGAATGTTGTCTTTCAAAATTTGTCAATGAAATGTTATGGTATTGTTGGTCTTGGGAGATAAACAGATTTAAAATTTAGGAGTTTTTGAAATTTTTCATTTTCGAATTTTAACACATTTTTAAATGGTTGCTATGGAAACAAACTATTTGGTAAATTCAAAATTTTAACGTTTTTGAATAGTTTGGGGTTTTGTTTATTAACAATGTAAAAACCCTAATTGTTTTTATTGATTAACTTAATTTCCATGGGACTTTAAATTCCCTTATTTTAAATTTTCAAAAGGGTCTTTTTTCACATATTCAGGCAAAATGTTGTTTTGATGGTTACCATGGCAACGGGCAATATACAGGGAAAATAAAGACAGAATTTTACTTATCTACCAAAGTTCTTATGATATAGGGTCAAAAAAATTACTTCTGTGACATGTCATGAATCACCCTCTGCATGATTTTTACAAAGACAGGTACTTAACTGTTGAGAGTGGAGAAATGTCGAAATACACGAGTTTTAGTGGTATAATCTGTTTCTCTAATGATTTTTATACGATATCTAAACAAAGTTTATCCTTCCTTTTCAAAGATTTGCAGAAAGTTGTGTTCTTTATTGTGACGTCATCAGGCGTGGTCGCCGTTTTTCATGACGTCACAATAGGAAATTCAGAAGAAACCAAGAAAAATTGACGTCATAATTAAATTTGACCGATCATTTGCCGAGAACAAAGTTTTCTCTAGAGACATTTTTCTCACACAGGTCGAGAAATGTGAAAAAAAACATGAAAATTAGAGAAAGCTACTTATACATCTAGATAATGAATTATTTTGATCGATTATCACAATTAAACTAATCGGATAATAATCCTTATATCATTGTACATTTTTTCAATATTGAATCAAAATTATCCTCAACAGCATTTTTTTATAGCGCTTAATAAAATTATGATGAATATATATGTACAATTGCTATGTATACATGTATATATAACTGGTACACATACTCATTTATAAACTCATCATAGATACCAGGATTAAAATGTGTACGCCAGACGTGTTATTCGTCTGCTAAAGACTCATCAATGACGAATCATAAAAGTTCAAAAGGCTAAATAAAGTACGATGTTGAAGAGCATGGAGGAACCATGGAGTACTCTCAGATCTGTACTTAGCGTCTTTTTGGTTGTGGGGATGTATAAGTTCCCTGCCACGTCCGGTATGTTTAATGTATTTCTGCATTGTATCGATCTGATGAGTTCAGCCCTTTTCAATTGATTTTAATAGTTTGTTCATATGTTGTAATGTTACACAACTGTCCCAGGTTAAAAAAAAAAGGTGGGTGGTGCCTTTAAACTAGTTTAACCCCTTCCACATTTTATATGTGCCTGTTCCAAGTCAGGAGCCTGTAATTCAGTAATTGTCGTTTGTTGCTGTATAAATACGGAATATCTACGTAGTTCCTGTTGATTTTGTCTTCAATAGAAGATCTGTTATTAAGTGAAGTCTTGGACATATATGCCACGTGTGTTTGGTACATTGGAACTAAAAAAAAAACGTTTGCACATATAAAGTACTTATTATCTTTTAACAGCTATCACAAAGTTCTATTAGCACATCTTTACATTTATATAAACTATCATTTTTAACTACTTATAAACTTCGATAATGAACTATTTCGATCTATTATCCCAAATAAAATTATCGGTTTTAATCATTCCTTATTTCATTGTATGTTTGAAGGGTTTGTTTTATCTACCGGTTTAAACGGTTAATGTACCTTTGGATAGGAATAAAAAAAGTCTCAAAACTGCAGTTTGATAGGTTTTCGGTAATTTATTTGTATCTATTTGAAAAATGACCATGAAGGTCTTCCACCGGAAGTACAACTAGGGCTTTGTGTTTTATCTTTCAGATACGATTAAATTCTGGGGAATCTTGATGTCCTTCGGAAGTTCAATGCAATTGAAAGTTTTATATGAAAATAACTACTAAAAATTGCTAAATTGAATCAAAATTATTCCCAATAGCAATATGCAGCGCTAAATAAAATTTGATGAATGTATGTAAAATTGTTTTATAAAACTGGTGCACATGGTCATTTATATTCACTGTACCATTACCGCTGTGAGGAATTGGAAGAGTACGTTAAATATATATAAAGATCGCAAGCTTGCTTTGCAAACTGAATGTTAAAGGTTTGAAATCTTTTTATTATGCACTAATTTGCGTGTTTCATTACCAGTCTGCGACTCTTTTCACAAAAAATCTTACGATTAAAATTGATCGTAAGTTATACTGAAATGTGTATGACTTACGATTATTTTTACTCTTAAGATTTTTTGTGAAAAGATAGGTCATATCAAATCATCTGGTAACAAATATTAGGAAGATTTTCCAAAATACATCTTTAACAGTTCTCGACTTGTGAATTCTTATAAAACAATGCGAACTTCATCCTAACTTTCAAAACAATAGGCTTATCAAAAAACAACTCTGTCGTTTATGTTAATATCAAAAAGCCGCTCCTTTACATATAAAAAATATCAAATTTCAAATATCAATTTGTAAAACAAAATAATTTACCGTTCTCTTATACCAACAAAACGCTGTACAAGGTACGTTCAGTCTAACCACCATTCTAAAGTTAGATATAGATTGTGTTGACGAGATTTTCTTTTTTCTAAGAAGCGTATAATTTGTATAACTTATGTTTATCATCGTGATGTTTCTTCCGGAAAACATCCGGAGCATACGTCAGTCATAAAATTTAATGATTGTTTTAACCGTGTTTGTTTGTTTTGTTGTTTTTGTGTTGTTAATTTTTTTTTTTTTTGGGGGGGGGCTTTACTAAAATGGGATCAAATGTACCTACATTCATAATGAAAAATTTGCTCTTTATTTTACCTGCCGACTCCTCAAGCGTTCAAGCGGTATATTGACACTTATAAAATAACATTTATTTCTCAGTTGGAATTGTGAACATGTAAAATGTTTTAAAAGTCCTCTAATCTGATGACGTTTTAAATTTTTTTAACAAGTTGGTCATAACAATTATAAAAGTGTTGTAAAAGAGACAAACTGCGTTTGGCAGTTTTCCACTAAGTTTTCTTTGTCACTAAAAAGGCCGTGCGTGTAGGAATAGTGTTTTTTTTTAATTCCATCTTTATTTTTCAGTATTCTGTTTACGTGAATAATTATTTATTATTACCTGCAGTATTTTTCGTTCATTTACGATGTTGTATATGTGTGTCTGTACATCATTTAGTCAAACTCGTGCATTATAAAACAGTTTTCTATTATGTGATAAATATTATTATTTACAACAACGCTTTAAGATGAAAAAGAACTCATTTATTTTAAAGTTGTCTGGATATTTCCCCCTATTTGACAGGGTTTTAAATTTCGCGTTTTCTTATTCTTCTATCTTGTTTATTTTTATATTGATAACAGGCCTTTATTCAAGCACATAGCTTAACCTAGATACAATGTGTAGAAGTACATTTTTCCGTTGACGTTGTGCACACAAACTTATAGCGACTTCCATTAACCTAGTTATTCGACGAATTTAACAGAAAACGAAATAAGATGTAGTAGGTTAGTTTTGATAGTCTTATATTTTTTAGTTTATTGCTACCAAATAAGCTCATTAGATCAAAACAAAATTATGAGACTATAAAATGGTAAGATTTCATACTCCTTTATACTATATTAATACAAGAATTTGGAAGTTAAGCCTTTTGCCCCTATATGCATTCAAAACAGAAATAGTATTGCATGTTACTGAAAAGTATAAAAAACGGTTTTCAAATTCTTTAAATTCAGATCAGATATAAAAAATGAAAATAACATGCACTTAATATATCACGTACTTTCGAATCGCTTTTCTGGATTATTAATAATCTTCATTATGAACGTCCAAACCTAAACATTAAAAGCCAGGTGTGTATAAATACCAGAAACGTTAGGGACTATATGACCCAAAGGGACCTAAAGGAATAACCAAATTCATCAAAGTCAACTTTGGCTGAGGGAGATAAAACCATAAAGTCTTCCGGTTTCCGATATATATTATTGATCGTCCATAGAAGATATTACCTGTCGCGTCTATATACCAAATATTATATTGTCATATAAATCAGATACAGATTTGTAAAACAATGACCATAATATATAATAAACGTTAACATAAACCAAAAAAACAAATAACTAAAAACCCAGGGAAAACTTAGCAAGTACGAAAGTAAAAAAAACTATTCATGAATAGTATAAATAAATTAAAGGTCTCCTGTTCTCAGTTACCAGTGGTAGGTTGATTGATGTTCTCGTCCATCTTGACTGGAGCAAGCCACTGTTCATCTATGCGCAGTGGCGGATCCACGGGTGGGGGGGGTGGGGGGTTCCGGGGGTTGGAACCCCCCTTTTTTTGACGATCAATGCATTTGAATGGGGACATATAGTTGGAACCCCCCTTTATCATGGGTTAGGACCCCCCCCTTTTATAAATGGCTGGATCTGCCCCTGATGCGACTGTCATAAAAGTAAGATGTTTAGCTAGCTATAAAACCATTTTCTACATATGGAAATGCCTGTATCAAGTTAAGAATATGGCTGTTGTTTTCCATTCGTTTGATGTGTTTGAGCTTTTGATTTTGCCATTTGATTAAGGACTTCCTGTTTTGAATTTTCCGTGGAGTTCGGTATTTTTGTTATTTTACTTTCTACTGCTATGAAGATATAAAAAAATTGCAAACAACAAACAAAACTCCGGGTGTTGTATTTATCGAACTAGTTTGTTTTTAAAAACAAATACTCATAAAGGAACAATTTTCATATCATTTGCTAGACTAATTGTATATCAGAAAACCTCTGGGACGTCTTTTGTTCGATTCCGGCTAAAAAAAAAAGGAAAAGTTAAATTTTTAGTGTTTTATGTTTTGAAAAGTATCTCCATGACTATTTCTAATTACTGTTTATGGTACTTTTCCGTGGTTGGAAATTTAAGCATTTCTGTGTTGACATGAATTATCATAGATATGGTCATATTTATATATTAACTGTTTTTAAAACTTTGAATCGTTCGAAATACTAAGAATGTTCTACTTCAGGAATAGATTATAGTAGCTGTATCTGGCAAAACCTTTCGGAATTATAGGTCCTCAATGCTCTTCAATTTCGTGCTTTATTTGGCCTTTTATTGTTCCTTTTTTTGTTACAGCGTCACTGATGAGACTTTTGTAGACGAAACGTGTCTGGAGTACAAAATTATAAGCTTGGTATCACTGATGATTGTATTTATATTCTGCGACCATAGCTACGGAACCGTTACTCGTATGGTCCTAGGGTTATTTATTTTTGTTATATGCAGTACACTCAAATAAACTACCAACGGAGATAAGCCCTAATCCCACCCTAGAAAAACAAAATTAACAGCAGGGAGAATATTTTTCAGTCTTGACTGCTATCGCAAACATATAAGATAAGAATATATTTAGAAATTGTAATAAGTATTATCACACCATACATTCTTCACTGTGTTCTTCCTGTATTCTGATCTAGTTTTACCGTGATGCTTTTATAGTGGTGTTAAGTGCCAATCTGCATGAGAATCAGGCAGTGGTGAAAACATGACAAACAAAAACCCGCTCAACTTTACATTAATTTAAGTTCAGAATGTATAATGGTGCATGAATATTACATTCGTTTCCTTTACCTGTTCTGGTAATTCAAGATATAATTTGGTTGAAATGCACTAGAAAATAACAATTAAGGGGAGATAACTCCGTAATTTGCTATCATTCTAACCAAAATGTATCTAAATATTTCTCGAATTACCAGACACGCAGAACGAAAGACCTTTCATTTCTAACTCAGGATGAGGGATTCTTCAAAATAGGGTGGTTAGGTCGGTGGGTTTTTTCTGACAAGTTTTGAATTTTTTCTAAATTGCCTGATTCTTACAGAGACTGGCACTTAACATCACTGAGACAATACAAAAACATAAAATAACCAAGATAATAGTTGTATTTTTATTTCATATTAAGAAAAACAAACTTGTATCAACATGTAAATTATCATAATAATGGTGTTTGAAAAATCAATGATAGTCTATAGTATTTTGTACAACTTGTCATTTCTAAACATGAAGAATAGATACACAGTGTCACAGTTACATTGAATCACAAAATCTTACTCAGTATGCATCATAACGGTATAAACTAATGTTCAATTAACTTGCAGTTATAAAAAAATGTATTAATTATGATATAAACTGATTTCCTTATGTGTACTGACATATTGCATGTATTTATTATTGTGATTGGTAATCATTAGCAGGAAATAATACAGGACTAGTTAATGCAATTTTATGAAATATAATGCAATCAAAATTTGACATGAAACTTTAAACACCTAATTCAATGCTAATTCCATCACTTTTTTGCAATAATAAAAACATCGCAAACATTTCTGAATTCACAGTTTGTAAGTGATCCCCATGCATGTCCAATATAGGATTTATGGTCAGATTACAAATTATTATACTCCCCGCTATTACAAGTTGGTGATAATGATTCAAGCTTCCGAAACATGACATAAGTTTACATGATATTGCTGTTTTATTATAAGTAAGAGTACTTTAATTTCTGCACCATTGAAAACCGTGTTTATTAATATCATGATGAAGCTAGAAAACCTGCATGTGGAATTGATTTCGCTGTGTACATGTCAATAGTAAATAATTTTAAATTTTTATCCAGTTGTACACATGTCATGAATAAGTGTCTGGATTGGGGTCTTTATTTATGTTTTCTTTATTTTTTAGCCATTTTTCTCTATTTCTATTTATTGTCTGTTTTTTATCAATTCTTAAATTTTTTGCAATTTATTCTATATTTTGTAAACCCTATCCAGACCCTCATGAATCACCATATTATGCCATTATATACTGATTTTATTAACATACAACCAATGAGTATAAGTTTCTATCACAGACTGTTCATCAAACAGATTTAAGGTTGCGATCTCTATGGATTTCTAATCCAGGCTTCCATTATATCTGGCTGTGCTGCTGACATTACAACCGTATATGTAGTTTTGCTGAAAGTATAAAACATTTGTTAAAATCAGTCATTTCACGATTTAAAATCTTAAATCGTTTTTACCAAACAAAGCCAATGCCGGGATGTGGGAAAATCAACAGCAAATAAAATTTCTTGATCAAAATCATGTTTTATGTGAAACTTACTGAATGTTTTTTTTTAAACTGTATATGGTAAATATTGCATATAGTGCGTATATTAATGCTTTGTATAAACGTAAATCAAAACTAGTGTGATGATTTCTATGTGCAAGTCCTGAACAACTACACATAAATGTGTAACCCATGTGTTGACTATTTGATGAGTTGAACAGTGTATGAAAATATGATTTATCACTTAATGCAATTATTTGATACGATATTTACTTATTCATAACAGGTGGTGTTGACATCACGCTGAAAAGTGATTTCTTTGATATACTTTTCTGACCCATGGAATTCATTGCTTTTATTGCAGGATCCCTGAAACAAAACACAAAAATAAAATCGACAGCTGAACTTAAGTCATGTAAAAAATTAATAGGGTCATTTTGATTTTTTTAAACATAATTCAACTGACTGTTATCTTAACTTTGATGATCACTTTTAAGCAGAAATGGCCCAATATAAAATTTCGGAAAACAAGTTAAACCCCGGTGACTGAGATAATGGATTTTGAGTGAAATCTGTATACTTCTTTCTCATTTTAATCTAAATCTAAAACTGACCTTCTAAAAAAAGGTTTCTAGTCAGTAAGTTAAAAACTAGAATACTAGATATATTTCAATATGACTATGAGTTGGAGTTATTTCCTTTGGCTGCCATGTTGAAGGTGTGACTGGTTGATTTTTTATTTGACAAACCAACTTGAAACATCTGGTACAATCGAGTGTAAAAATATATCCAAATTACTTTATCGTGGTGATGAACTATACAAGGCTAAAAGATATTCAAATCGTTCAGAAAACAACATTTTTTTTTTAATCTAGTGGTCAGCGTAAAATGTTGAACTTCAAAAGTCTTGGCAGATTGATGAAGGAATCTCACACTTTGACTGCCAACATGGCGATAAAAGGGAAATAACCCTTGCTCACATAGCATTGATCTAAAACTATGGTTTTACTTTTCACACTCTGTTTCTCTCAAACAAACATATAACATACCTTCTGTCATCACCAGCTGGAGGTGGTGCCCAGTGGTCATAGTTTGTTTCAACTTCATACCATCTGAATTAGTAAAAAGTGATTGTACAAGTATACAACAGTAAATACGTTTTAAACTGAAATGGTACTTTATGATCTGAACCGATAATATGAAGTAGCCAGTATTTTGGTACTGGCATGAAAATACGGATTATGTGTTTTTAAAACTTGCGGTTACAAAATTTAGAAACTATATTAAATAAAGGAATATATTCCCTCATGCAAAGCTCTGATTCTTTCCCTGGCTTTGACTTTACATTTTTTGCCTCTTTTGGTTTATAGCTCTTCATCTTTTTAATAAGCTTTGGATTTTCAAATGTTTTGGCCTCGAGCATCACTGAAGAGACTTTTATTATCGAAATACGCATCTGGTGCAGAAAAACTGGTACCGTTAATGTTATTGAACAAGGATTTATTAGGAACAGTCACTCGTTCAGTTTCAGATATTTCCACTGCGGTAAATTCAATATTATTAAAACACTAGTTTGCTGTCAGTCCCATTTTATCTGTCAGTCTTTTTTTCGGGTGTTCAGCAGAAGTAAGTTAACCACAAAGTACTCAAATGTCTGAAAAGTGATAAACTGTGCAATGTCTGCGGCCCCTGTTGGGAATCATGTTCACGACCGCGGAGTGATCGTTTGAGCGGAATAAATGACTTGATTATTCGGGTAAGAAAAAGTAACTAAACAGATCAATATGTGAAAACTACAAAATTCACGTGTACTCAGGGGTTGCATGGATTATTAATCAAGAACACCTTAAAATCTTAATACCAAGACTTAGCATTAAGATCAAAATAACCGTTATAGTCTTAAACACATTACCCATATATGAGAATCAATGAATTGTTATGAATTTAATTATATACTGTTATGCTAATTACTCATTTATCAACATGTTTTGATAAAAAAAACATGTGACATACACAGTGCGGTGGTTTTTGGGGAGTTAGTTCACTCTTAAAAGAAATGTCAGTTTTTGATAAAACACTCATATTGACATAAATCAGATCATTCATTAAGAATTCAAATTCTATCATTTCTATAGTTAATGTTAAATTTAACTTTTATTATACAATTTATACAAATTCAAAACCTGGTATCTTGCACGAGCATCTTTTAGAATCCATATGCAACTTTTTTTTTCAGTTTTTTTCAGTTTCATTATATTTATAAAAAGAAATGTTGTTAGCCAATCCAAAGTCCATGCCTTTGGAGTTAAGTAACACAATCAAGATAAAACGCATCTTTTTGTTTTTGTTTTCTGTTCCATTCATTGCATATTTCTGAATAAACCTTCAGCAGGAATCATCGGACACAAACTTGAAGCAGACAAAAGGGATAAATATATGGGGTTACTATAAATAAATAGATCATTAAAAGAATTATATACTAGTAGTCAAAACCATAAAAGGTTAACATTGCAGTTTCATCAAGTCATTAAAAAGTCATTTCGATACTATTTAAGTTTTACAAACCTTCCTGATTTCGCATCAAGTTTCCATATATCTATTGGACCAACTCTTCCTTTAGTTATGACTGCTCCCTCCCCTACGCGAACGCCGCCCATGATCGTGTAAAATGAAGCAGCTGTTGTTGTGTAGGCAACTTTTTCAACTGCAGATGTGAAATTTTCAGACATTGCTAATGTCTAAAAAAAAAAATAGAAATTGAAGTAGTAAGCAAACAATTCAAATATATAGGATAATTGATTTTTATATTTAATGTTGCCTCAATTTTCAATCAATACAAGTAATTGAACTTTAAGCATTTTGGGATAGTTAAAAAAGTCGAATTTTATTCAGGACATCTACATGATTCCGTCTTTTCTGTTATTGGTTTGTTGTCTCATTTGCATATACATCTCATCTCACTTTGGTCATTTTGCATGTCTACCTTTGGCCCTAGGATAAGAAAATGAAATTCTTTGAATTTAATAGTTATCAATTATGGATTTTGACGTAAACTACTTACATCTCTCAGAAGAAAACTGACAGGACTTGCATTTCTGTCTAAAATGGCGATTAAAATATTCATCCACCATGCTCCCTGGTCTGAAAATTGAAATTGACAAATATTGCTTACTCTGTCTGGTATAATATGAAAATAACGCATTATATATTTAATGTGACCGAATCGATTTTCTGGATTTAACTTTATCGGGGACGCTTATATACAAAAAGAAAGAGAGACAAAGATGTAGAAGTACTTCATTACGTGAGGGATATATGACCTAAAGTACATCGAAACCAAGCACAATTAATTTTTCTTAAAACAAAAGATCAATTAGAAACAGTCAAAAGAGAAGAAGATACGCGAGCTGTATAATTTAAGTAAAACATTGCTTATTTAAACACGAACTGGTTATAAAATATTAGTGTATTAAGTGACTTTTTCAGCATGCTGTTAAGTACATTAACATAGTTGAAAAATGCAAATTGCAGTGATCAAATTTGTATTTTGCCCAAAAGAGTCAGCAGTAACATCCCCACTACTCACTAGTGTTGCTCAAGGTAAATTTAAGTATGGTGCGTGGATGCATTCGGTAATAGCATACTAAAATTTACGAATTTTACCTCATCAGATGCGTATTTCGACAAATGATGTCTCTCTTCTGATGCTCGAAGCCAAAATATTTGAAAATCCAAGCTAATACAAATGTTGAAGGACTGATTGGCTGGGGATACAATTACATACTTATAGTTCACCAGCAGAAACGAGGGAAAGAGAAACGTATCCGTACATTCATGTAATCTTTACCACAGATATTCCATAATGGTCAACTAAATCTTTAGTTCTTCCGTAAAACTTAAGAAGAAATGCCATTCAGAACCGTACATTAGCTTCCTTGTAAGCAACTACCTTTTATTAAGGAAATCATAAGAAACGAAAGCACTGGAATATTCATCATCTGGGAGATATATGCTATGTGGTGTCCTTTATTTCACGTCCAATGGGACAGATGTATTTAACATATTTGAATTTAAGTAATAAAACATCATACATATAATACGCGAACATGAAATTAGAGAATAGCTTCAAGCTTCATTTCTTTCTTCTTGAGAAGTCCATTTTTGAAGTTTCCCTGATACAAAAATTGGAACAAATCGAGTGGAAAATGAGAACATTATGTTCCCATAGGAATGCCAATTTTCTGTTGAAATACACGTTCACCAAACTTAACAAATATATGTTGTCAATAAAAAAACTCGGAATATTGATACTTTTAGTTTTAGAAAAACTTTTGTTTGAACCAGAGATCACAAATATGATTCGTCTATTCCTAAAACAATTAGTCTACGATAACTATATATGTTTTGATAAATCCCTGATTATAATGATACGTTCTATGCACCACACAATATCATTTTTCTGTGCCAGATTTTACTAACAGGGAACCCAAATTCTGTAAGATAATCGTTATAAAACATCTTCCTCTATCAGTATTAACAAACAAATCTAATCTCAAATTATCTTGAAAAATCTTTTCACCTCTTTCATCCATTGTCATGGTAAATGCATTAGGTCTTTGTCCTGTTACAAGACCAACATATCCAGCGTAGGTAATCCCTGTATAGACTGTCTGAAATTAAGAATGAAAAATGAAACCTTAAAACTACAAAAATATATGAAGAGCGAAAGAGTGATTCTTTCATCATTTATTTTAGTATTCCTTAATTTTACTATATTTGTACCTCAAGTTACACCCGCAAATGTTACATTGAACATGACCAAAAGTACAAGTAGGGAGACCATCATCTTTAAGATAAAGCACCAAAAAAAAAATACCACACAACAAATGTAATCAAGTGCTCCCTGACATCAGTTAATTAAAGAGCCTATAGGTTTAAAGAAAAAAAGAATTTAGATTCATCATCCATGATTTATTTTTGTCTAGTAATGTTTGATTACGTAGGATATATTCATATCTATACCCGTTTCGATACCTGAGGGGTGATCACTTTGTCAAATTGCTTGCAAGTTTTCTGTGTTCAACAGAAAGATAAAACTTTATATTGTATCAATTACCTCATAATTCCGTTGCATAAATTACAAATTTATAGTGATCCAATCTCAGACGTCCATATTAAGACTGATTTTATTGACATAAGGACAATTTTGTGGGTTTTTTCTCCGTTTGTTCTATCCTACTGATGTGTTTTATATATATTTCGATCAAGCAGATGTGTTTTTCGATTACTTCGATCCTGCATATGTGTTTCGATTACTTCGAGCCTGCATATACGACTTTCGATTACTTCGATCCAGGGATATATTTTCAGTTACTTCGTTCTCGCAGATGTGTTTTTCAATTTAACCAATTAATATTAGTGATTAATCAATGAAACTAGAAATAATAACAAGATAATTCATATTATCTACGGATCAACTGATCCTTCCGAATGAAAAGCATACCTTTCCTCCTTTCTGATATTCTACTCTAATCGAAATATTTCTCAGTATCTCAGTGAAACTGTAGTCTAGGTTTCTGGCATGCCATATAATACCATTAGCATCCTGCATGACTATACTAGTACAAAACCTAACCATAAAATATAATCAATATTATTCGAATCGGATCTTCTGTAAGCCCATAATAAAAATCATTGGTCATTTCAATGAGTGCTTTCATTTCACATATCCCAGTGAACTGGAAACTTAAGAATACTAGTAAAACCACAACTGATAAGGAAACAGATGGACGACTTCAAACTATAATCTATAACAAATATGACAATTTTAACTTTCAAATTGTCAACTTTCAATTTCTCGGTAGTAACATACCTATACGTTCAATCAATGTTTTATGCTCGTTCATGTTCATTCTTACATTTCTTAAACAGTGAAGTGCACCTTTTACAAAAACTGTTTCAACAGATGTAGAACGACAGAAATCGACTTTACACAACTGTTACGGTCACCATCACGAACTGGTAAACGGGTAAGTTGCGTCTGTGTTTCAACTCCCTAGCGACATGGTTTCACAGTCTTTACATTTTTGAAATACTAAGGATTTTCTACCTCAGGAATAGATTACTTTAGCTGTATTTGGAAAAACTTTTAGGAATTTTGGTCCTCAATGCTCTTCAACTTCGTACTTTATTTGGCCTTTTTAACTTTTTTTGATTCGAGCGTCACTGATGAGTCTTTTGTAGACGAAACGCGCGTCTGGCACAAATATAACATTTAATTCCTGGTATCAATGATGAGTTTATTTAGATCATTAGATACTAGAATAGTCGTCTGATCTGTAATTTAACCTATTGTGTCCTATTTCCTTTTGTGACAGTTAAGTGGGTGTGAATTCGCATGGCGGGTGATGCATGCATAGCAGCTAGGAAACGCTTACCCTGTCGACGCAACCGGTCTCGCTCCTTTTGGAGTTCATTAGACTTACAGAAATTTTGTGTGTAACCTTAATTTGTATCTTCTTAATGAATTCATTAGACTTGAAGATCAGTAAATAACTGTTGCCTTAATCCAAGCGTCTTATCAAATTTTAATTTACACATTTGTTCAATGGTGATGAACCACCTGAAAATTTCAACCGTTATGTAACATAGGGGTAAGGTTGATTAATAATTCTAAAGCAACAATCAGAAACTTTTGGCAAATTGCCATTTTCCCCATTTGGTAGTACTTGAAAAGCAGATTTATTTCAAAAGGATAACTTGCATTCAACTTCTTGGTTAAACTCCTTGGCTCTTGTTAAAAAGTCGACCGTTAATCATATATAATTGTCGTCGTGTAAGAGATTTGAGGGAATAAACCCAAATGATGTTTGCTCGTCTGTGCTCCAGTGTCGCTATTGATTCCTACAAAACATACAGAACGACTTACGCAGAGATATCATACAACAAATTGCACGTTACCACATCCCCAAGGCTCATGTTCAATGTTTTGGCGATACCTGGAGTAGAACAAGCACAAGTCTATTAAGAATTATAGTAGTTCCATAATCATACCAGCAATATAAAGAAAAAAGAAAAACGAAATATATTTAATTAGAAGCCTTTTAACAACAAATAAAGTAAAATAGACACGGATAGTAAAAGTTTATGGTTTGTTATCTAAAGCAAATATACTTTCAAGTACGCTTATCTTATTCGACGTGTACAATAGCAATATTTTTCTATTGAAATCAATACAATTATTCCATCTGTTAAGCTAAAGTAAATTTAAAATCTACCTTTGTGTTCAAAATAAGAAGGAATAACTATTTCGGCAGTTTGTGATACATTAATTTTCATATTTTATCATTTAGGAGTGATACCTTTAATTTCATTCGTTTAGCCAATAATCATACCTCTCATTTCACCAGCATACGGTTTCGCTAGATATTTATCGATATCCGCAGCTATTTTCCTGATGAGGGGTAAACTGATGGTCGGATCGGGAAGAAATTGTCTGAAAACATTAAAGCAAGAAGAAATTTCAAGATTGAGCTGTTGTTTTCTTCAGTAAAATTTATATTGTGTATTTTTTTCTCGGTTAAACCGGCCAATGACTACTGAAGGATTAAACATTGTTTCCTTCACACTCAGACGTAATTTTCATGTGTTTCAGCAAGAAAGTGGGTATCTTAGAAGGTCTTAAATGTACAATTCCTTTGTTTCAATATAGTCAGGATTTGGCATCATCTTTTCAAAAATCTTCAGATAAAGTATCTTAATTATTTTTATAGACGAAGACTTTTAGCGAAGAACTGTTGAATTAAAGTCATAAAGTTGTAATACACTCCATGACTTTTCAAAGATATCTTTATTCGTTAATCTTTTCTTTTTGCGCTGTGAGATATTGATTATATTGTGAAAATGGAACGTTTTTCTTGTTTATTCGTCCCAGAATTATTTTTTTCCGGTGCTGGCAATGGTTAATAACATACACTTTGATTAAATTAAATTTGATTTGAACAGGCATCATCGCATGGATTGGTAGAAAAAAGAGGACTTAAGAATACAAAACAAAGAAACAATAAAGAAAATTGGAACAGAAGTACAAAGCACAAAACGGCTGAGCGCTCACAAACATGTATAACCCCGTAACATTCTTAATGCCAGCCCTTAGTCAGTTGTATGTAGTTGTCGTTGGTTGCTGTATGTCATATTTGTTTTTCGTTAATTATGTTGTCCTTAACCAGGCCGTTGGTGTCTCGTTTTAATTGTTTCATATTTTGTCATTTCAGGGTCTGTTATAGTGTAAGGGAGCTACCATTTGATTTTTATGGGGGCTAGGATGAAAAATTTTGTCCTGCCTTTTTATTTTTCCCTCTATTCAGTTCTGCCTTTTTATTTTTCCCTCTATTCAGTCCTGCCTTTTTATTTTTCACTCTATTCGGTCCTGCCTTTTTTTTTTTTAGTTTATCCTGACTTTTTTTTTTACATAAATTGTCATCCTGCCCTTTTTTTTTGCAAATAATCTCATCCTGCCTTTTATTTTACTCAAAACTCCTGTCCTGCCTATTTTTTTCAAATTTCATCCTAGCCCCCACCCCCCCATAAAAATCAAATGGTAGCTCCCTAATTCAGCTTCAACCCTACACGATATGGGTTTTGCACATTGTTGAAGGCAGTACGGTAACCTACACGTTATTTGGACTTATTTGGTGGATAGTTGTCTCATTTGCAATCATACTACATGTCCTTTTTTTTAGAAAAAAAAAGAGTTAGCTCGAATACAAAGGGAATCAGACACGACCACTCGAAGAGCAAGTTAGTTTTGTCTATACCGATTTATATAACACTCAAATTAATTTCGGTTGCAAGGAAATTAAAAGTTTATGGAAGCACTCAACATCCACAGGGTAATTGGACCAATACACATTACATCGTGTGCATGCACACCTTTGCAGAGTGAATGGGTCTAATAACGGCGCAATAAGGCCTGTTGACACCAGTTATTCAGTTCAAGGCATTTCTCTCTAACAACGGTGTACAGCAAGTTCAAGAAGAATACGATCACAACCAAATTATTGGCCGCAATGTCTGACTAGGCACACGTACTCAAGTTGACAACCTGGTTTCAGGACGAGCTAAACGTGGTTGAAAATCTAAGCTCATCACAGTGTCATGACTGTAAACATCTTAGCCAAATCACTCGCACAAAAAACAAATTCGACTCACTTTATTCATTGGTTTCATCATCGCATATGACAAAGTGCGTTATACCCGACTATTCCACCAACTGAAGTTATTTTGAGCACGTTGTAGCAACTGGCGTTTGATCAATGACTTATCTAAAGAGAACACAAAAAACGACCCGAATGATATATCTTAAAGCCAAGCTAATACCAATTAATGAAGGTACATAAGACTTTAGCCATGAGCCCCATCTGCTACTACCCTTTTCAACAATATGAAACAATAGGCCACTTGTTATGTATTGCCTCACGATTTCCTGTTATACAACCAATCAAATTCGGCATCTCTTACAAGAATACCTCTCATCACTTTTCCCTAATTTTGGAGACACATTACATACAACCTTAAGGGTGCAATTATACATAAAGAAGACTTCATGAAACTAAAATATTCATGAATTTGTTCGCAAATACTATCCAATTATTGGTTTTATGAGTTTATACGTACCAAAGCGAAGCAACAAGTCTTAGGTGCGCGTATTCACCGGACTGCTCCGTACTTTGTCTTTCGTTCGAATCCAGCATTGTAGATAGTAATCTACAACACGCTGGATTCGAACGAAAGACAACATCTTATCCAATAATACCAAAAGAGCAGTTTGGTTTCATACAGAAGAACTGAGGAAAATGCAAACCACCAATGATTCCATATATATAGCATGTCAGATTGAGTATGGTAACCTCATGGGAATGATAGTTAGCCTAACCTCGGTGGTCTTGTGGAAGCTCATCTCGATTGCTGGAGATCTTGGTTCGATCCTCGGTTCGGTCAATTTAAACAAAGTATTTGGTTTCTGTTCCCCCCCCCACAAAAAAAGCACCCGGAATCGAGAAGTAAGACGGATGAGCTATGAAGGTCCGATAATAACTCCAGATGATATAAATACATTAAAATAATTACATTTCTTATCTATTGATGTTATTTTAATATTTTTTGTAAACGACTAACAATATGCAGTTTATCTACCTGAAGAAACCCTGAACTTCTGGTACTAATGAAACGGGGACATTCACTGAGATAGCTGTGTCAGTGGAGTAATTGTTACCAGCGCCTGCAATTTTGTTGTTGAATAAAAAAAACAACGTAAGACTAGCAAATAGTAGTCGGTTCGACTTTAGACCAGGGTGATTTTTTTTCCTTTGGACTATTACCTTGTGAGTTATCACGTTAAAATCCTCCTCGGATATATTCATAATTCAGTAACATTCTATCGTCCTAAATATCATGACATGTAATATCATATGCCTTTGTCTATAAGAATAAGCCAACACGAGCAACTCCACACCAATTAAGGCTCTATATAGTGTAGAGAGATAAGTCACTATCGAACGTGTGTAAAGCAGAATATTTTCCTGTGAAATATTGTCCCTCTAGACAATATTTTATGACTAATGTATCATGAAATATTGTCCCCATCTATGAAAAAATGTCCAGAGAAGGACAAATTTCCATATGAAATTTTGTCTATATATAAACAATATTTCATAGATGAATAGTAGTAGGATATGTTCAGTTTTATGCTAGTTAGGCGTTAGGCGTTGACAAATACGGTCTGGAACCCATATATCGGTACGTGCATTATACAAGAGCATGTCTCCCTATTTGAAAAAATGAAATTAAAAAATAAATTAAAAAATCACAAAATTTTAAAATTTTAAAATTAAAAGAATTAAAAAGTTTTCAAAGTTAAAATTTTTTTAAATCAAATTCAAAATTAAAATAATTAAAAAAAATAATATAACAAAATTTAAAAATATAAAATATATAAAAAATATTACAAAAATTAAAAAAATTCAAAATATTTTGAAAATCGAAAAAAATCACTGCATAAAATTGATCAACCTATTAAACGTCTATTAGAATGCCTGAAGCAAAACGTGTATCGAACGAGGATTCTCTTTCGTTTTATGAAAATAATAACGGTAGCGCATTTGTAACAAATCGAATTCGTCTTGAGGAATGATAATCTCAAGGTATGTCGCCCGAAGGATGACCACCTGTTTTGCTTGCTGCATTTTCGCAAGAAACCTATAAGAGGAGATTGTATACACATGCAAAAAGGTGAGGATGATTCAGTGCAACCTATGTCATCCTTCGGGCGACATAACTTGAGATTATCATCCCTCAAGACGAATTCGATTTGGTACAATTCGTTTCTGGTTACTTTGAGGTAAATTGGTTTTTCATATACGATGTCCGCGATATTTTCGTTCAAAACCCCTGCCGATTGAAGTATCGGCAGAGACAATTCCCGGGCGTACGTGTCGATCACAAAGTCCGGGAAAAAGAAGACCCGTCTCGTTGGTATTGGAAATTTCGGTACAAACGATAACTCTAGCAGTGCACATTCCCATTCTCCGTCCAATATGTAGCTTTTGTGAAGTTGAATCCTAAATGCCCGTTATTATTTTTAAAAAGCGAAAGAGAATCCTCACTCGATACGGAAAGGTAAAATTCATCCATCGTTTATATACAAGTTTTGTTTCAGGCATTTTTATAGATGTTTGATAGATTGATCAATTTTATGCAGTGATTTTTTTCGATTTTCAAAATATTTTGAATTTTTGATTTTTTTAAATTTTTTTTTTTTGCATTTTATATATATATCAATTTTTATTTTTTTTAAATTTAAAATTTGAATTTTAAAATTTTTTTCAAACTTTTTTCAATTTTCAATTTTTTTTAATTTTAATTTTCCAAATAGGGAGACATGCTCTTGTATAATGAAAGTACCAATACATGGGTTCCAGACCATATTTGTCAACGCCTAACTAGCATAAAACTGAACACATCCTACTACTATGAATAGTATTAATTTTTGTCTTGTAAAAGGCATGTTACCCAAGGTTACATTTTGTGTATATTGAGACAATATTTCATAGACGGATGTCATGAAATTTTTTGTCATGAAAGGGAGGTTATCAATATAAACAAAGTTAGGAAACTTTTGTGAGAACTTCCCCTGATGTAATTATTAAGGTAAACTGTATTGATTGGGGGCAATAGATGTCTGACAACAATAGATTTAAACTGTGTAACTGAGTGGACCGTATCCAATGAAACTCAGGTGTTTGTTTATTTCATCATCTTCTGAAGGACTAAGAAAACATGGACAGCAAAATCCAGTTACTTTTTTTTATTTTCTGAAACATAAAATGCATTTGAATTTTATATATCTAGGGCATGCTATGTCTTAAAATGTTTCCAGATGCAGTGGTGTGTCTGCACTCAGAGTAAGTTTTGTAGTGTAAACTAAGTACGTAGTCAAAGGGTCCACATGAACCTTAAGAAATATTTTCATGAACAGTATTTCATAGTGAAATATTGTCCAAAAGGAGGTGACAAAATTTCATGGACAAGGACACTATTTCATAATGAAATATTGTCCTGGACAAACAATATTTCATGGGGGAAATTATCTTATGTTACACGTGCACTTTTTCATTAAAAGACCTTGAAAAATTACATGTTTTCCGTAAAAACGTTACAGTATCAAGTTAAATTACATGTCACTATATTACATACCTAGTTTTCAATATTTTTAGGTCCTAATGGGGTATAAGTGACATCCTCCTAATAACTGCTATTTAAACAATAAAAAATGAAATAAGAAGAAAGTATAAGAGCTGAAACCGGGCAAATTTATTAACGGATAAGTATGACTGTCACGAAATAGTTGTTCCATCATAATACAAGTTCCAAATGGAAAAAGTATTCTGGAATATTATTTCCAGTGGAATAAATATTACAGTATATGTTCCTAACGGGATAAATGGTATAGAATA
Source organism: Mytilus coruscus (assembly GCA_017311375.1). Taxonomy (NCBI): domain Eukaryota; kingdom Metazoa; phylum Mollusca; class Bivalvia; order Mytilida; family Mytilidae; genus Mytilus; species Mytilus coruscus. The sequence continues at coordinate 45,156,923 of CM029603.1, read as the reverse complement.
TTTGTTCCAACAGGAACAGATATTATGACATTGTTTATAACAAAGTTTCTAGTGGAACATCTGTTAGGCGGAACAAATATACGTTGACATGACTTACTTCATTATAGCGTAAATATCTGGTACAAGTTGTTTGTATTTTAGAGCCACCTCTGTCCATCTTTGCTCTTCAGGTAGATCAAGATTAACAACAAACGCAGGTGGATTGACAGCGTCGCCAGAAAATCCATTAATGCATGTAATTGACAACAAAATCAAGAAAGCAGAAAACATTGTTATGGAGGTTGCCATGTTTTTATCATGTGACATGTCAGGATATGTCATATGATTTTAATCGTACAATAAATTTTCACGTTTAAGTATGTGATATTATAGTACCTTTAAATAAAACAGAAAATTATTCAGAGTGATAAAAAATCACGAATCAAATGAGAACAGACAACATTATGGCCATAAAGGAAAAGACAAAAAGACAAGTAAGTAAGTAAGTAAGTAAGTAAGTAAGTAATTTTATTTATAGTCTGGTATGATATGTACAAATCAACACAGTAAACATGAGCTCTGTAGAGCTCTTAACCGACTTGATATTTAGAAACAAGTATCAAATTATAAGCACATTTGACAGACTACACATACAAATAAAACACATGCATAATATAATAGCCAAGCAAACATGCATAAATCAAAGCAAGCAAGCTAAAAATAAAAGAAAAGCATATTTTGCTTTAACTGGCACAAAGACAAAAGCTAAAGCAAATAAATAAAACAAAAGCAAACAATAAACAGAACACTCAGGGCCAGAAGATTTCAGATGTGAGACAGCAAAGTTATTGTCTACATGAGCTACAGAAGCAGTTTTCTGAAGAACATATGTTGAAATAAAATGTTTGAACAGTTCCAAAGTTGAGAGGCTCCGCGCATGGTTAGGCATGGAGTTCCACAACTTTGCTGCCTCAAAGCTAAAACTCCTTTTGTCATACCTTGTAGTTCTAGGTTGTGGTAAATCAATTGTGAGTTTATATCTAAAATTATATGAGTTATCTTTAAAATTTAATATATTGTGCAAGAACTCTGGACTGGATTTTGTCACAATTTTATAAGTTTCTTATGCCATGGTTCTCATGCGTCTGATTTTAAGTGTTGGTAGTTTAGATTGTTCGAGTAATTGTTCATATGAGTTATTGTAGTCATTGTAGATGAATCTGAGCGCTCGTTCTTGCAGTTTTTCAATTTTTTTGGTGTTGCGCTCACTACAAAAATGCCATGTGAGCGGACAGTAACTTAGATTTGACATGATGAAAGAATGGTAAATTGTCATTATTGCCAGTTTGTTCAAGTGTGATCCAATTCTTTTCAGAAAGTTCAACTGTCTGGCTGCTTTTTTGCAGATGTTAGATATGTGTTGGTTAAAGTCAAGCTTAAAATCAATGGTTACTCCCAGTAGTTTTACTTCATCATCGCATTTCATGTTGTTTCCATTTAGGTTGAAGACTATGTTGTTTTTTTGTGCTTTACTACCAATCGCTATGGCTTGAAATTTTTCTGGATTAGCCTGCATTTTATTTTGTGAGAACCATGAAATTAGAGAACCACTGTCTTCCTCCAAGGATTTAATAACTAATGCCAAAGAAGAACCAGATTTTGAAAGGGTATTGTCATCTGCATAATTATACAAGTCACAGTTTTTTACAAAGAGAAAAATATCGTTTATAAAAATATTAAATAAAACTGGGCCTAGTATAGAGCCCTGTGGTACACCTTTATATATGTCAAACATTTGACTAATACTTTGACCAATTTTGACACATTGTTTTCAACGAGTCAGGGAACTATCTAGTAATTTGAGAGCAGATTCACTCAGACCATAGTGTTTCAACTTCACGAGTAACAAATCATGAGGTAAGCAGTCGAACGGTTTGCTAAGGTCCATTAAAATAGCTGCTAGGTATTTGTCATTGTCTAGGGCTTTCTTCCAGTCTTCGATTATCCGTAGTAAAGTGGACTGACAGCCAAAACCTGCTCTAAATGCTGCAAAAAAATAACATAATGGTTATTAACTATTGCACTCAATACAAAAGATTATCACAAAACAATCAGTATGATATTTATGTGAAAATATTAATAAAAGAAGTTATATTCTATAAAGCAAGGATTTACATAGTGAGACTCTCACTATAAAAATCCTTGTATAAAGGTATTTGTTATGATTTGTATGCCCGTCTTTTGGGCCCTGTGATTGGGTTAATAAAAGAATTTGAATTCAAAACCCACTTGCAATGATACCTCTAAGAGGCCCGTATGTGGCCTGTTGCAAGGCAAAATTTCTGTCCCTAACCAACATCCCCTATTTTCCCAGTGACAATTAACATTTACAGCCCTTCAGCAATGTCGTCCACTTTACAGAACCTACACAGGCACTTGTTTATGAAAACAAAAACCCTTTATACCTTAATATAACATATAAAGGTATATGGGGGAAATGCAGAGACAAGTTACTGTGCTATATATGCATAAAATAACTGCCACTGGGCGTTAAGCAAGGACCAACCAATCAATCAATCAATCATTAAAACTGAAGTACAACGGCTTTAATCAGAAAGAGGAGGATAGGAGATGTCTTTTTGCTGCATGAATTTTGATATTTTTACCCAACCAAGTGAAAATAATATAAAAATTCCTATCCTGATCATAACATTTGGTTGCTTACCCTGATCATAACATTAAGTTGCCTACCCTGATCATAACATTTGGTTGCCTACCCTGATCATAACATTAAGTTGCCTACCATGATCATAACATTTGGTTGCCTACCCTGATCATAACATTAAGTTGCCTACCCTGATCATAACATTTGGTTGCCTACCCTGATCATAACATTTGGTTGGTTTGTTGTTTGCTTAGCTACCTGTGTCACATATTTCATGCATATTTAGTACGAGTCAGTGGATTGGCGTTTGTCGCATACCAATGCGTCAAAAAGATTTATGAAAGTTGTGAATTAAACAACACGTTATTGGCAAGTTTAAATATCCAATAAATAAATTTGGTGTATTTACTGTCTTCTGATTGGTTAAAAGTATTACTTTTATTTTCAATGTTGTCAATTTTTATGGCGACACGCCCACTTTGACGTTGTATATTCATACGCCAACATGTGTGTACGTTGTTATTGTTAATATAAATAATATAAAAGTTCTTTTAGCATTATTTTTGATAGAAATTTATTTATAATGAATGGCAATAATTTATTTTGAATTTATTGAACCATAAAATTAATTTTTGACTCTTCACATTTTACATAATCCGCTTCGCGGATTATTCAATGTGAAGAGTCAAAAATTAATTTTATGGTTCAATAAATTCAAAATGAATAATAGCCATTCATTAATTAAAAACCATACACACACACACATGTCAAAAGAAAAAAACCAACATCACACACACAAAAGAAAAAATCAGTTTTATAACCCAAGAATTCTAATATTCCTACTTTTAAAGTCCTTTAAACATAGAAAGAAAATTCGACTATAATGATTATAGCATGCAGTTTTAATTTCTTATTTTCATATAGCCATACTTTATTTGTATGACTTCCTGACTATGACTCCCCCTATCGACTATGATAATCGAAATCATTAAATAACTTGTAAATATACGCTGAAACCATGCAAGTTATCCCATTTTATTTATTATATGAATAAAATGAGATATGAGAGTATACGACATGAGTAAAGAGACAGCAGCCCAACGACACAAAAACCAATACATTCAGCAGAGGTCAACACACGTTTTTTTTTTTTTAATAATAGACACGAACTATATGTTCGTTTTATTCACAATACAGTCAAAACGAACACTTGGCGAGTAACATTCTACAAAATAGAGAACAATACTCTACAAAATAAAAAAACAAAAACAAAAACAAAATGGCCATAGCAAAGGAAGATCGTCTAATACCACCGAAACGACTGTCGAGAAATACGCACGACAAATGCTTCCAGATACCATCGGCCTCCAGTGATTATCGAAAAAACTCATTCTTCCCAAGTACCATCCAGCTTTGGAACGCTCTTCCTCCTGGGGTTGTATCAGCACCTCAGTCGAGGCTTCGCGGATTATTCAATGTGAAGAGTCAAAAATTAATTTTATAGTTCAATAAATTCAAAATAAATAATAGCCATTCATTAAGTGCATTACAAATGAAAAACGCCAGGTTTTAAATTAGATGAAAATGTGACGTTACTGTATTGTTTATTCAATTATTCAAACCAGACTCATATATTATATATGTCTCTTTTTTTAAACACCTTTTATGTTATTATCTTTAATTTTGCAACACTTTTTATGTTATTGTCTTTAATTTTCAAGGGGGCAGACCATTTTCGGGACACCGGGATCGGCCGATTTTAGCAACGGAAATCAGGATTGCCTTGTTTAAAGATCGGGAATTCAGGATAGAAAACATCGGGATACGGAAAGCCACGTTTTAGCCACGGGAAATCGGGATTTTTATGTTGAAATATAACGGGATTGACAAAAAACTGTACCTTGGATAGATAAAAGTGCCATTTTCATTATACTTCAATCAGAATCGCATCTACAGAGTAGATCCAGATCAGAGTACATGTAACAGTAAGTTTAGAGATAAGCTTTGAGCTCGGATCAGGTCCTCAATTATACCGTTAAACGATTTTGATTTAATTACATATATAACACAGAATACGTTTTCTCGTAGTAAATCATCTTCGGGCACTCCAATCACTTTCAAAGACGATGATGCGAATATTTCGGAACAATACTCCTCAGAAAGCGACGATGAGAATGATAACGATGATGAACAAAGTAGTGTAGACTTGCAAACACGGAATACGTCTTCTCGTAGTAATTACATCCCGAGATCTGGAGACTATCACCAATCGGACCGTTTCTCGATCTGGGAGGACTTTACGAATATCATTAAGACTGGCTGATTATTTATAGCACTAACACTGTACATTTTGAAATCTCTAATGGACCAAAAAAAAAAGAAATTTCACAAAATTGTTAAAGTCACGGACTATCTTGATTTTTTATTTTTAAAACATGTTTTCTACATAAAATAAGCTTAACTTTCTACTTTTCTAATTGTGTCCCCACAAGAGCCTCAACATTAATTCCTACCTGTCAATCACTACTAGAAAATTGACCCATTATTCATCATTATTGATTTCCCCAAGGTCGGTCGATCAGCTTCTTGTTGGTGATCAGTTGTGTACTTGCATACAGCCCTAAGCATAATCATTTATCCTGAAAAGTGTCTTAAAATCTGGTATTTTTTAAAAATTTTATTATGTAAAGCAGCGTTTCGACTACTTTATAAATCTCTAAAGTGACATTTGTAGTTCTGTTTATGTCTGTAACTTGGTTCAGTGGTTTTTCGAATGGTGACTCAATAGATTCAAATTTCTCTCCGTTCCAGTGCTTGTCATATAGGTTCTTGTATTGACTTGAACTGGAATTTGGCCAATTTTCTGACTGGCTACTGAAGATTTATGAGAACAAAAACGCTTATATGCAGCTTGACGTCACGGTAATATTGATAATACATATTCGGATTGGTTACGCTGAAAGACTTTGAACATCAATCATACCGGAGACGTTTAAATCGTAAGCATTGAAACCTTAAACTTTAAAATTAGGGAACAAATTTATCGGGATCGGGATTTTTAACAAAATATGTCCGGGATTTCGGGATTTTCTGATATTAAAACCGAGAAATCGGGATGAGACCCCCTCTCGCCCCCCCTCTTTCAACACACTCTTATCATTTAATCAGACCTGGAACTTCGATCCCATATTAGACAACATACGGTATGATTATATTATACATGGGATGGCAAATTTATTTCCTGATTTTTTTTAATGGAGGCGTTTTTACCCTACACTTCCGGATAAATAAGAAAATGAAGAAAAACACGAACACGAGGTTTTTGTTTGGTGGACAAGATCGTCCCAGAAAAGACAATTTTAAAGGACGAAGCGGCGAGAAAAGAAAAAAGCAATTATTGAGCATAAAAGAACGTAAAGTTGACGCACTTGATAAAGAAATTGCTGATATTCGAAGCAGATATTCACAGGTACAGTAACCTCTTCCCGGAGTTTTACTTTTCTTCTTTTCCAGGGGCGGATCCAGGATTTTGGAAAAGGGGGCGTAGTATTAAAGAAATTTTTTTTGGCTAAAAAACATAAAATAAGTGTAAAATGCACTTTTATAGTTAAAGTGTAGGGGTTGGACATTTTTGGTGCCGTATTCTCTCCATCAATTGTCTATTATGAAAGGATTGGATGGATCCAAAGCTATGTACTAATTAATATATTTGATGTGGGATTTGTCAGTAAAAATAGACATGGAAAATTCTCGTTTGTTGTATGGTTAGTTAGCATAACCTCACAGATTTCTTGTTGTAAACAAGATATACGGCTATTCAATGAAATTTACAATACGACCGACACGAAGAAAGACAAACAAGCAATTTTCTTCCAAATGTTTGGTTGAAATGTTTCACCCAACAAGGGAAGTGAGGGGTTCCAAATCAACCAAAGGCTACGAATTAGTCGGAAATGACAATGAAGTTGGGAATGACGGTCGACACATGGAGACATATAGGCCACACCCAGCAGGAAGGTTGCAGTCGGGCCTTGAAAAAAGTATTCAGTATATCAGTTCGACGAAACAGACATTCCGGTCAGATATGGGATTCACATGCAACCCCCTCCAAAAAAAATTACGCTCATTTTTTATTCATCATGTTCATTTAATGCTAAATAATTCTGTTGAAAATATTTTTTTCAAATAGCAAAAAAGTGGACAAGAGTATTGTTTTCAATCCAGATACAGCCAGAATTTTTGTTTAAGGCAAAAATCAGGTCAGAATTTTTTCTCTAAAATATCTCAGACTGCCCCCTCAGATCAAATGGTCCGTACCTTAGACTTTAAATCTATATCTAGAACTTACTGACTGGGGATCAATAGTTCAGCAATGTTATTAATGGGCTGGGGCGTGTGGGGTTAAACATGTTTTCGGAGGTAAATGATACTGCTGTGGAACTTTTTTTTTCATGAGAGTGCAGTGATTTTCCTGCCTTTATTTTAGGGCCGAATATCGGCCCCGTTCCCAATCAGAAAATACCTAAAATTTTTCCCAATTTAACCCGTAAAATTCCCAATTCAATCAAGTTGTAGCGGAAAGGTAATTGATAATTTTATTGTTCGTGGGATTTGGTTCAAAATATAGGTTGTTGTACTGTTCCCCGTGTAATCATGTCGAATATAGACAGGTAACTATCATATTTCGACCGTAAACCAGTTTTACAATGGATAAGCTTAGTTCAGCATTTGGATGACGTCCAGTGGTTAACAGTAAGAATTTAGAATAATGAAGTGATGATGCTGTGTTATTATCTGAGTAACATTGTAAATACATGCAAACATGAAAAACTAAAAGGTTTTCATTATTTTCTCACACGTAATTTTTTACTGTATGCTTTTTCGAGCGGCAATGTCGTACTGAGCAAAGATTTGCCGGTTTGGTTTATTTTTTTTTGCTGTGAATCGAGCATGCCCAAACAGACAACATGTCCTCTCATTATTCAAAATATTATGTTCGCAAATTAAAAAAAGGCAAAGATGCCACTGATTGTAAAAAACTTATTTAGCTTTAAAATATCCAAAATTAGAACTGAAGATACTACAGGGACTGATATACTTTGAACGAAAATGTTTCTACTTTTACGGATGTAGAACAGGATGAAGCCATGGTTGTGGCGGATAAAGGCACTAAAGCTGTCACCTCAAACCCAAGTACTAACACTAAACAAATTGTTTCTACCCAAACACCTGAGCATAATTCACTTGAAATGAACTCTGCTCCTATACAAAGTGAAACTGACCATCAATTTCGCTCTGAGTGCGACCCTAATCAGTGACAGTTGTCGACTCTAGTCTCTAGCTCAGAACTAAGCACTGAAAACGTTATACCATGCCATACAAGTGTCTGTGAGAGAAATCTTACTGACAAGGAAACTTGCAATAATTCTCAGGGTTGCATAACTGAGTTGATATGTTCAAATTAAAACATGAAAGAAAATTGGAATTTTTAAATAATAAATAACATGTACATTCTTAAAATATGTTGAAACACAATGATTTATTTCTTCCCAATTCATACGTTATACGACACATTTTTCCCAATTGCCTAGGGCCCAGGCCCCATTTGAAAAGGTGTAGGAAAATCACTGGAGTGTAATGGAGTATTACTTTCTGTTGGGTGGAACTGTGAAATAGAAGTCAATACGTTCTTGCTCAATACTTTGTCGCTTTGAAGGCGTCATGCTTGTCATCCTCAGCCTAAGCAATGTGTTACTGTAATCTGAATTTCAAAATGACTGAGTGACATTTTTTTCGACGAACTGGTCAACTCCACTGAGAGAATCACATGACTTTGACATAATCAATAAAATATTACAGTAAATACAAGCGAAAAATATCTTTATAAGTAAAGAATTGTCGCAAAAAAATAAATACATGGGAAATGGCAAAGTTCACGAAGTCAAGTCTGATTAATCATTTTACAAAAAAAAAAAAAAAGTGCAAGCAAAGGGGGGGCGTACGCCCTCTACGCCCCCCTCTGGATCCGCCACTGTTTTCTTCTTCTGTTCTTTATATACAGAAAAAAAACATCAACTGGTTGATGATTACTTTCTCAGTTTCTGGCGCATGCCTGGTTTAACAGTATTGTTAATAATTACAAATTTATTTTTCTAATTTCATATTCATTTTTCAATTTTTATATTAATTTTGTAAGTAATATTTTTCAAATTTATTTTTTTAGTTTTTGGTATAAGATAAAAACAAGATATAGATAATGCATGTACGTATTTGTAAGTGTCAAGGAAAATTTCTCTGGTGAGTTTCTCCTTGAAGCACTCAGTAGTGTTGCTGCAGGCTATTGGTTTATTCCAATCTTTTATACTTTGGCAGAAAAAAGAAAATTTGTAACTGTCTTTGGTGCATTGAATTTGTCGGTATGTTTGTTTGTGGTTAGACCTGGTGTTTGGTTTGCTTTTAATTAGTATGTCAGTATATGCTGAATATGGTATGGTAATTTTGTTGTTGGTGATTCTATGGAACATGTTTAATTGGCTTTTAAGTCTTCTTTCTTGTAATGATGGCCAGTGAGGTGTGTTTAGCATGTTTGTAACACTTTCAGTATATTGGTATTTAGAACATGCGTATCTTGCTGTACGTCTTTGGACATTTTCTATGGAGTTAATGTTCTCTGTTGTGTAAGGGTCCCAGACCGTGCAGCAGTATTCTGGTTTTGGGCTGATAAGGACTTGGTATGCTCGGTCTTTAATGGTCACTGAGTTTATTTTTAGATTTCTTCTGATAAATGCAAGGGTCTTGTTTGCTTTAGATGTAATGTTCTGAATGTGTTTGTTCCACTTTAAATTTGATGATATTGTTACTTTTACAGTTTTAAGGTTCAATTCTATTTTTTTTATTGAACACACAGGATTGTAAGAATATTCCACAAGGGCCAGGGCTTTTTCTACCCATAATTTACAGCCGAATATTGGCCCTGATACTCAAGGCTAAATAAAAGGCTGTGTAGTGTATTTTTACACAATTTTCCCAAAGCAGATACAAATCACATCAAATCAAACTTTTTTCTTAAAATGCTCTTTCTTGCTCTTGAAGATTGGCTTTTGCCCAAGTTTCATAACTTATGAATCAATAGTGTCCATATATAAATTGATTAAATCAAATAATTTTAAATTTGTCATCAGATGACAGTATATTATGAAAACATTGATGTGTCTTGCATCAATTCTCTCTTGGGGGTGGTATAATAATTTATCAATTGCACAGGTAATTATCAGGATCCTCATCAAAAATAAAAAATCCTCGTCTCATGATACCAGAATAAAATGCCAAGCCACCAATTTTCTTGAAGCATATACATGTACAATATGAAATACATATACTGTACATGTAGAGCAATGTAGATAAATATTTATTATGTGTATAATATTATATACAATGTTATAAAAGAGGAAATTTTACATATTTCAGATTGAAACAAGTAAAATAAGCAGTTTCACAGACTTTCCATTATCTAAGCGAACTTTAGAAGGTAATGTTTAATACAATGCATAGTAACACCAATGACATATAAATTGATATGATACAATTACAAGAGATTGACAACTATGTGAAATCTCTTAATATAAAGCAGTCCTGATGATTTCTTTGATAATGTTTAAGTACAAATTAAATCATATGTTCTCAAAAATCACAAAAAAATATTTAAATGAAACCTTCAATACCCCATCAAGAAATCTTTTAGATTTCAATTTTTGAAACATCACAATTGTACTATAAAGAAGCATCAACCATACCAACTCCACCCCTCTTTCTGTGATTTCATTGAATTTTCAATATCTTTAATATCAATTTTTGAAATTCATTGTTTATGAACAATTTATTTCAAAAATTGATATCCAGATTTTGATAAAAAAAATATATTTAAAGATACCTATTTCAAACCTTTAAAACAATATCATGAAAAATTCTAAGAACAAGAAAAAAATTAAAAGTCAGTATTTCAAAATGTAGTTTTAAAACAATGAGAAAGCTCACTCATCTGTATCATTCTGTATGCTATTTCAATAGAGTATGTGGCCATTAAGTAGAGTTATCAAACTCCTGATTATATGTTTCTAGTATTAAACATGAAAAGCATGGACAGTCATCATTCTAATCTTTGTTGTATAAAAATATGCAGACTACTGCAATCATGGTCATGATGGTAGCATGTACGACTAAAGCAAACCTTTATTTTCAGATTTTTTTCTAGACTATCAATCATTTCAGGATATAGATGATTGTTTTCAAATTAAACTGATATTTTTAAACAAGATTTTTTGGGTAGAAATATTTGCCACAGTGTATACACATTGGTGAAAAAAAATTTATATTTTGTTTCAAAGCTGGCCCTTAAGTATGTTTTTTGGTTGAATAAATGTAAGTTTACAAGGCTTTAAAGAAGATGATACAACCATTTTAACCTAAAGTTGAGCTGTGTTTTTCTCCAATGCCAACCAGGTTTTATTTCATGAAACATACATGTACGTCAGCTTATTTGTATTTTAGGCAAATGAATTGAAACTTATGAAATTAAAATAGTTATAACCTTAGCTCATTGCAGAGTTACATTGTAGATTAATTAATATTTTTGCACAAGCTCAATGATTCTTTCTTCAAATAATGTTGTTTCAAATTATCTTTTCTAGCATTATCTAAAGAATTTACATAGATTTTAAGAAAAGTAATATGTATTGATTTAAAAATTCATAGGTTTACCTCATATATACTGGTATTTCTTTTTAGGTTTGAGAATAGCTAAATTTGCCACACCAACAGACATACAAAGAGAAGCAATAGGGTTAGCACTGAAAGGAAATGATGTATTGGGAGCTGCTAAAACAGGATCAGGAAAAACTCTAGCATTTCTTATTCCGGTATATATGTGTTTATGACATAGACACAAGATTTTAAATCCTTCTTACTGCGATAAAGTTTTAATATTTGAATTAATATGTTTTGATAGGTATATAAAATTTAATAGAATGATTTTTCTGTGCAAGAAATCTACAAATTTTGTATCCATTGAATTTCATGTAGGCTAAAACTGGTACGAGAACACAGTTATCGTTCTTTGATTTTTTGGTTGTCTACAAAGATAGTCTCTAGTGTGGACAGTGTATAACTAGCAAATTTATTTCTTCTTGTTTTATACACAAAAAAGCAAGTAGGGGGATAAAATTACACTGTCAAAACACATGCTGATTAAATTAGTAGTCTGTATTTTGTTGAATTTTTAATTCATTCCAGGTGTTAGAATGTTTATTCAGAGAAAAATGGAGTCACATGGATGGCTTAGGAGCTTTAATTATATCCCCTACTAGAGAGTTAGCCTACCAGACATTTGAAGTGTTAAAGAGGGTTGGAAACAGGCATGACTTCTCAGCTGGGCTTGTCATTGGTGGAAAGGTAGTATTTATGTATAAATAATTATATAAAGCAAAAAAAAGTGCATACTTGTTTCCTGCCACCCCACATTAAAAAGGCTAGGTAGGTAAAATAATTTATATTTTTGAAACGTATTTTACATAGACAATAGCTATATTGGGAAATGTTCTTGATTTCAACAGTGCTTATAATAAAAGACAACTGGAGTTTAAAGGTGCTTAATTAGATATCCACATAAGTTGAGTTAAGGTAGGCATGAACATTTAGGGAAACATGAAATTGTTTTTTTTTCATACAATAAGTATTTTTCTAGATGTAAAATGGGGTATTGCAATATGGAAATGATACAGGTATAAATAGTATGTGAGTAACACAAGTTCCCTTTACCTCATTGAAATAAAGTACATCTAAATCTCATTTGTGTCACTTGAAAACATTTAAGTAAATTGTTGATAAATTAAAATAAAACTAAATTGTCAATGTCTGTTCTACATGTTAGCACCAGACACTGAAACAGCATACATGTAGTGCTGATAACAAAAGTAAGACATTTTAATAGTCTATATACTCAACATTAGGAAAAAATACACAATATAAAAATAAGTAGATTTGGTATGACTGCTAATGAGACAACTATCCACCAAAGTTCAAATGAAGTGGCTGTAAGCAATTATAGGCAACCGTACAGCCTTCAACAATGAGAAAAACCCATACTGTATTGCCAGCTTTAAAAGGCCCAGACATGAAAAATATGAAACAATTCAATTGAGAAAACTCATGGCCTAATTTATAACAAAACAATTTATGAAAAACAAATATGACAGACATGAACCAACGGCAACTGCTGAACTACAGGCTCGTAATGTCCATTAGTCAGAGTAATGCCTAAATGATAGCATTTACTATAAATCAACATCTTATGAAATTAGCTTTCTTTCTATTATGATATTAATCTTTTTCCTTTCATTGAAATCATAATTATGTGTTTTAATTTTTAGCATTTACGAGAAGAAACGGTGAGATTAAACAGGACTAACATAGTGATATGTACTCCAGGCAGACTTCTACAACACATGGATGAAACATTCAACTTTACAGCTGATTCTTTACAAATTCTTGGTGAGAAGTTATCGGGTTAAAATACAGATCCTATGGCCAAGCTTTTCTTTCAAGGATCTGAACACTCCCTTTTCTACATTCGGTTTTAAAGATCTTTCGGGATCCTCTGGTTTTGTGGGATTAATACACACTTTCAGAAATTTGAAGGCTGAAATTCATTGGCTGATGTAATCATTACCAGAACAGAAAATAAAACGGAGTTTTTGTCAGATCCTTTTAAGCAAAACTTGGACACAGGATCTGTATTTTAATCAGATAAAGTAAGAAGTTACACTCCAGAGTATCATTTTTCTATAAAGTAGTGACTACACAGTATAAAGCAACAACAGTATAAGAATTATCAGCAAATGAAAATTTGCAAAAACAACCAACAATGACATCTGTTGTTTTATACAAAAATAAAAGCGTTATATTTATAAATGTAACTGAATATTAAGTTCATCCGCAAAATTAGCTGTATGTTCCAAAAAGACAGAAAAACTGTGTTTAGAAGAGAATTTATTCTGAACAATATTTGAGAATGAAAAAAAAAATTATTGTTAATTTTATAATATTGTGCATTTATATATTTCAGTTCTTGATGAGGCAGACAGGATTTTAGATATGGGTTTTGCCCAGTCAATGAATGCCATTATAGAAAATTTACCATCAGAAAGACAGACATTGTTATTCAGTGCCACACAAACTAAGTAAATATACAATGTATATATGTGTATTATATGTTAAAAATTATATGCTTTTTAAGTATTTTTGCATTTTGTGTTGATGTTACACTATTTGAGTAAAAGAACGGTAATTGGTTCGGAAGATTTATTTAAGAATTGAATGCTTCTTTTACTAATTTTATTGGGGTATAATAGCATTCACCAAAGCAAATTTTGTATGAAGCACAAAAGTGCTTCTTAAGTATATAATGTATATAATTGCTGTAGTTTGAAATTTACAATTTAAAGTAGGGACTTACACAGTATGAAGCAACTACAAGTTCTACAACATAAGAATGATCAGCAAACGAAAATTAACTCTCTTTAAATGCTACTCAAAAACTACTGTAAAAAAGACATAATTATATCTTTCAAAGAAGAACACAAGAAGGAGCAAAAAAAAATCATGAACTAAAAAAGGGGCAGACAACACCATTTCCAAAAGTAAACAACAAATATTATTCTAAAACATTATACAGAAAACTAGAATGAGCAATAAGAATCCAACTAAAAACCAAGGGTTAAAAATTTTATAGATGTGAAGTAATTACTTTTGTCTTTAGACTGTCTTTAGACATGTTAGATATTTCTACAGTTCTGAAATACTTAGGAAGAATTCAATATTTGGACATACAATGATAAATGAACTGCAACATAATTCAAAAATGAAAACACCCCTTCCTACCCTATAGCCCTAATATGTTGGGTTTTTTTATCTCGAAACTTCTTGACTCAAGTCATTTGGAACTTAATATTTGATATATTGTTTATGATTATTAATGTTATCTTGATGTTTTCAGATCTATCAAAGACTTGGCAAGACTAAGTTTGAATAATCCTGTTTATGTTTCTGTTCATGAAAATGCTGCTCATAGCACACCTACGCAACTTGAACAGGTAAGTCACTTAAAACTGACAATAAACACAAAATTTGTATAGCAGTTAACACCTCAAAGGAACACAGTTTATGTAAATAAATAGAAATATGACACCAATAATATTTGATTCTAATAAGAAAAAACATCAGGAAAACAGATTTTTTCTTCCACATCACATGGGAGCTATATCTTTCCACTCTCAATTGTTAAATTTTTTAATATTTCAACTATTTTCAGTACATGTAGTTAAAAAATTATTTCCATCTGGATGCAGTGTCAAATATAATCTATACTCTTGAAAGTTTTCACAATTTAAAAAGAAATCTAAATTTATAATACAGTCTACACAATATTGATAAGCAATAAATTAATACACTCTGCTAGAAGCTATCAATTTCTTATTTTACTTTTCAGAGTTACATTGTATGTGAGCTTCATGACAAGATGAATATTTTATGGTCATTTGTGAAGAATCATCTGAAGTCTAAAGTCTTAATCTTCATGTCTAGCTGCAAACAAGTAAGATTTTGTCACTATGGAATACTTACAACAGTCCTGAAGGACTATTTTTTGTTTGTAGGCTTATTATTTTGGATGTTTTCCCTATCACTGAAATAACATTATGTTAAGGGTTTATTATTCCATTAAAATGGGCATAGGAGTGTCAGGAGGGTCCTAGAAAATCTCCACAACCAAAATAATTTTGCATACATCAAATGATCTTACAACAATAAATGACCAACAACAAATTTCCAACAATAAAACTTCCCTCATCCATTTTAATGGAATAGCCCTTATTGACTGCAAGACCCTCATGGGTAGTCAAGGTCTTTAAACACCCCTTGTAGTAGTCTCATTATATTTATATAGTAGTATATATATATAGTCTCATTATATTCAAGTCTAAATTGAAAACCACGTTCAAACCTATGATTGCATTGGATAAAAACCGCAATTTTTATAAGTGTGCATGCAAAGCAAATTTCTTGGTAAAGGGGTCTAAATACAGCACAAACAACATTTTCCAAAAGACCAAAAAAGTGAAAGTACATTTTAACAAAACGCATTTGACTAGCAGGTCGAACAACGGATGTTCTTAAACCCTGCTAACCTCCATTGGCAATTGCCAAATAAAATGATCACCAGATGTAACAAAATGGATCTTAAATATTAATTTAATATCAAACAGAAAACAATTAACATGCGGAAAAGATGGTATACCGCAAACAAAAGGTGCAAAAATTAGTACACCATATCCGGATTTCGACAATTAATGTCTCTTCAGTGATGTTAGGTATCAAAACGGTATTTGGAAGACCATATAATTTACCTCAATTTAAGATAGACTCTTGAATTTTGAAGAGTCGAAATAGGATGAAAGGATCATATAAACCCGAAGGCAAATATAATACAAGCCCAAACGAAAAAATATAAACAAGTCTAAATTGAAAACAACGTTCAAACCTATGATTGCATTGGATAAAAACCGCAATTTTCATATGTGTATATGCAAAACCAATTTCTTGGTAAAGGGGTCTAAATACAGCACAAACAACATTTTCCAAAAGACCAAAAAAGTGACAAAGTATATTTTAACAAAACGCATTTGACTAGCAGGTCGAACAATGGATGTTCTTAAACCCTGCTGACTGCCATTGGCGATTGCCAAATAAAATGATCACCAGATGTAACAAAATAGATCTTAAATATTAATTTAATATCAAACAGAAAACAATTAACATGCGGAAAAGATGGTATACCGCAAACAAAAGGTGCAAAAATTAGTACACCATATCCGGATTTCGACAATTAATGTCTCTTCAGTGATGTTAGGAATCGAAACGGTATTTGGAAGACCATATAATTTACCTCAATTTAGAATAGACTCTTGAATTTTGAAGAGTCGAAATAGGACGAACGGATCATATAAACCCGAAGGCAAATATAATACAAGCCCAAACGAAAAAATATAAACAAGTTTAAATTGAAAACAACGTTCAAACCTATGATTGCGTGTGATAAAAACCGCAATTTTTATACGAGTGCATGCAAATAAATTTCTTGGCATAGGGGTCTAAATACAGCACAAACAACATTTTCCAAAAGACCAAAATAGTGACAAAGTATATTTTAACAAAACGCATTTGACTAGCAGGTTGAACAATGGATGTTCTTAAACCCTGCTGACTGCCATTGGCAACTGCCAAATAAAATGATCACCAGGTGTAACAAAATGGATCTTAAAAATATTAATTTAATATCAAACAAAAAAACAATTAACATGCGGAAAAGATGGTATACCGCGAACAAAAGGTGCAAAAATTAGTACACCATATCCGGATTTCGACAATTAATGTCTCTTTAGTGATGTTAGGAATCGAAACGGTATTTGGAAGGCCATATAATTTACCTCAATTTAAGATAGACTCTTGAATTTTGAAGAGTCGAAATAGGATGAACAGATCATATAAACCCGAAGGCAAATATAATACAAGCCCAAACGAAAAAACCTATGATTGCGTTGGATAAAAACCGCAATTTTTATACGTGCATGCAAAACAAATTTCTTGGTAAAGGGGTCTAAATACAGCACAAACAACATTTTCCAAAAGACCAAAAAAGTCTCATTATATTCATATAGTCAGTGCATCAAGTATAAGGCAATCTTGTCTTAAAATATTATCGTATTATAATCTTGTCTTAAAATATTATCATATTATAAAATTCTTTACTGATCTCAATGCTCCATAAGTACAAAACACTATGAGACAAGCGGTAAAAAAGTTCAATTTTTACTAAATTTATTTTTTAGAAAGCATTTAATAAAGATTCGCTTTAATAATGCTTTTGGATTTTTCAAGAAAAAAAGGCCTTTGACCCCCTATTTTTATTTAGATATTTCCGAAGTATTTATGAAAAGCAATTCTTTCATTGAATTTTAACCAATTCTATTGTTTAATGTCTCCTCAATAAGAAAAAATTAAGTTTCCCCTATATAACCCATATAGAATAGCTTATTTCATTAAATTTCGATGTATTTTAACAAAAAAACAAGTCCTGTGGCCCCCTGTTTTTATATTGAAATTTGAAAGAGCATTGATATTTTAGGAAAACTGCTTAAAATGAATTCCATTTGCAATTTTTAAAACAAAACATTCATGCAGGCATTTTCTGTTTTGTAAGTTCACAAATTAAATTTATGTGATTATATATATATATAAGATTTCTTTCTTTTACTTTTAAAATTCCAAAGCATACTCAAAGACGATTTTATTTAACACTTGTAGGTGAAGTTCATCTTTGAATGTTTTAGAAGATTCCGACCAGGTGTCACTGTACTTTGTTTACATGGTGGAATGAATCAGTTAAAAAGAGTGGCAGCTTATAGAGAATTCTGTAGAAAGAAACATGCTGTTTTATTTGCCACAGATATTGCTGCTAGAGGATTAGGTTTGTTTGGCCCTTGAACTATTTTATTTGCCACAGATATTGCTGCTAGAGGATTAGGTTTGTTTGACCCTTGAACTATTTTATTTGCCACAGATATTGCTGCTAGAGGATTAGTATAAAGATCAGTCAGGGATATAACTCCATAGGGTTATTACAGAAAAATAACATACATTTGTTATTGTGGACTAAAAAATCAAAGAACTGTGATAACATATGTATGTTATATGTTTCAAAGGGACAATATATATCATTAGTTTAGTTAAAATGTATAAAAGTTCTACTGATATTACTTTTGTCTATATGTATACTTAACTATTGAAAGATATAACAGTTCATAGTTTGCCAATTTTGCATAGTACACCTATATGTTATTACAGAAAAAATATGCCTGTAATAACTAAAGGGTGTTATCACAGCTTCTCTATATCACTTCAAAGCATTTGCTCAGACATACATCATGCTTAATTACAATGTATTTTAATTTATTGTAAGAAATAATGACCAGAGCATGTAATGAGGTTCTGCGCAAGTTTCTCAGTAATTCCCAAGTGTCTTATATAATAAGTTAAATTCCTTTAATAACTGAGCCTTGTTATCACAGCTAAGTTTATCCCTTAATAGCCTTGTCTCATTGATTTACCATGTTTAATCAAAAATGTATTAATTTAATTAAAAAATTTAGTTATCAAGGCTATGCTTTTAGTTTCTGCGCAAAGTCTAAAGAGATCCCTAGAGGCCACTATAAATGAAATAATTTTACAAATAACAAACATATGTTATTACAGATTTAGAAAATTTAAGGAATAAAGAGTAGACAACTCATGAAAGTATCTGTAATAACACACGCAAGTTATTTTCTGTAATAACCCTATAGAGTTATATCTCTGACTGAAGATAAGAAGATGTGGTATGATTGCCAATGACAACTCTCCACCAGAGACCAAATGATGTATAAATTAGCAATTATAGGTCATTGTACAGCCTTCAACAATGAGCAAAACCCATACCGCAGAGCAAGCTATAAAAGGCCCTGAAATGACAAATGTAAAATAATTCAAACTAGAAAACTAACAGCCAGATTTATGAACAAAAGAATTAACAAAAAACAAATATGATATAAAGCAACAAACAGCAACCACTGAATTACAGGCTCCTGACTTGGAACAGGCACATACAGAATGTGGAGAGGTTTGTTTGACCTTTTAAATATTTTGTTTAGAATTTACTGCACAAGAAACTATAATTAAGTCCATCAATGAGTTGATAAATTGGTGTCCTTTTTGTCCTGAAAAATTGCATTTTTCTCAGTAGCTAGATGTCAAAAAGTAAGTTTGAAGAGAAATTGTAGATTTCTATTTATTTTTTAGAAGTTTATTTGTTAATTTACCTGTTGATGATATAAATGCATGGTAACAATATCAGTCCACATGACACATGTTTCTGGAATAAACTTCATCAGGACCAAAAGTTTGGATAAAAAAGCATGTTATGATGTTTGTCAATAAATAATTGTAGACTTTCCTGCTGTTAACTGGGTAATACAGATGGACTGTCCTGAGGATGCTAACACATACATACACAGAGCTGGAAGAACTGCCAGGTATTTATGATAGGAACATTTTCAGATATTTTCATGCATTTGGTTCGTATTCCAAAAAGTTTCATCTTTAATCATAGATGAATTTTTGCACTTACTACCGTTTATTCAAAAACATGGCATATTTTTACTGCACTTGTTGTCTTGATATCTGTCAAAATAGAAAATTATCCTACAGAAGTTATTACTGTCGAAAAATTGAATTTTTAAGTTTGTACAACATTTTGCTTTGTTTGCGATACAAATAGAATTGTGAAATATATTGTCCTTTAAACGATTATTCATAATCAGAAACACACATTTCTTTATTTTATAAAACTGCAAAATATAAAAACCTACAAATATATGGTATTAGAAAATCTGAGAAAATTATTAAATTACCACCTTAAAAATAATATGTAGACAACATTGAAAACTTGGTCTAAGGGAGATAATCAAATGTTTTGTTGGTGAAAGATATTCAACCTGACTTGTGGCAAAAAGTTACACTTATAAAAATAAGAAGATGTGGTATGATTGCCAAAAAGACAACTCTCCACCCAACGCCAACTGACATAGGAATAAGCCACTATAGGTCTCTGTAGGGCCTTCATCATTACGTACAACTCATACATCATAGCAAACTATAGAAGGCCATTAAAACAATTCAAACAAGAAAACCTATAGCTTGATTTATGTACAATACAATGAACAAAAACAGATATGATATACAGCAACAAACAGTAAACCACTGAATTACAAACTCCTGACTTGGGACAGGCAAAAAGAGAAAAATTCACAAGTGAAATACACATCTGATTTCAGTTTTGAATTTCCACATAAAATCTTTTTTTTTTCTACATATACAATTGATTGTTATTTTGAAACAAATTTGTTTTCAATAAATTAATTTTGAAAATGAATTGAGGGAACCTGAATTCTGTGTTTAAATTTTAAAACAAACTCTTCTTTTAATACAAGTGTCTGATAGGCATTTCTTTAAATAAATATTGATAACCAAGTAATTTCATTTTTGCACATGTGCTGTATGTTTTCATTTTGAGTTTCTCAACAGCTACAATTGCCTACATATAAAAATAAAAAGATGTGGCATGATCGCCAATGAGACAAATCTCTACAAGAGACCAAATGACATAGAAATTAACAACTATAGGTCACTGTACAGCCTTCAACAATGAGCAAAACCCATACCAATTAGTTGTAAAATAGTTATGCAAACTAAATCAAATGCACAATACCTATAATGTTTGCATAATCTTCCACAGATATGAGAAAGGAGGGGAGGCAATGTTGCTATTGTTGCCATCAGAGGAAGAAGCCATGGTTCAGCATTTAAAAGATAAAAAGATACCTATAGAATGTATTAAGTAAGTACAGTAAAATCTCTTTACAATGACATTTCTTTTAAAAGATAAAAAGATACCTATAGAATGTATTAAGTAAGTACAGTAAAATCTCTTTACAATGACATTTCTTTCAAAAGATAAAAAGATACATATAGAATGTATTAAGTAAGTACAGTAAAATCTCTTTACAATGACCATTCATTTATTTTGGCATCCTAATATCACTTATCACTGTACTTTTCCTTAAATAGAAGAATGTTTACCTGTTAATCATAATGCCCATATATCTTTCTGACATCTCCTTTTTATGCCATCACCTTCCCCCACCACTAAGTGGGTGGGGCATATAATTTTACCCATAATCATCCTTCCCTTATTCTGGAATTAAACAGTTGGCCTCATTTTTTTCTGTCATGCCTGCTGATATTGACCTGATTTTTGGTACATTAGTGTATAATGAAGACTTACAGATTCAGTTTGCATTTTATTTGGTTGACTGACTTTGACTGAATTAAGGCCCTTGGATTTCATGAAAACTTACCTGACTTTTTTTGTATTGCCTGTAAATCAGGGACTGAGTTTTTGTACATAAGTGTATAATAATGATGTACAGAATGGGTTGTTTTTGTTCTGTTTGGTCGACTTTTTTGTGGTTTGGCTGCTGACATGGAAAATTTTAAGGTGGAAGGTCATAAAATGACCTTGGCAAGTTTATGAAAATGTGACTTTGTAAGGACTTTACTTTGAAAGTACTATAAATTCAGAATTTGATTTATTTAATTTTGAGTGTGACGTGGTTGATTAATTGCAATGATAATCTAAAAATGTATTTAAGGGTTTTCTGCTCTTGTTGCCGTAGAATATTTCTGGTACTAGAAAAAATGGTGAAGTGAATTTAGATTATTACAATTTTTATACGACTGCAATAAATTTGCATTCATATATTGCTATCATGTAGTCGTCCGAAGACATTTGGTTTCCTGACAATAAACTTTAGTTTAAGTGTATGGATCTCTATGAAATTTAACCAAAAGGTTCAATACCACAAAAGGAAGGTTGGGATTGTTTTTGGGGGTGATGGTCCCAACCGTTTAGGAAAAAGGGGCCCAGGCCAACCTTAAAAATATGTTTGTTTGCAGTTTCCGACTGTACCTTCAGACTGAAGGGTCGGTAGGTAGGAAAAATATATTATTTTATCAGCCAAAAAGTTTAAACAAGCAGTTACACAAACCAAGTTTCTTGTTAAGAAAAACAAGAGGCTCTCAAGAGCCTGAATCGCTCACCTGTAATTTTTTGCTTAAATCTTTCATCAATGATTATTTTTGCTTTTTAATATATATTAGTGAGTGGCTTAAAAATTCCATTGAGATGTTCTTTGTATCTGTCATATTTTCTTCAAAAGCAAAGAAATACATTTTACCCCTATGTTCCATTTTAGCCATAGTGGCTATGTTTCTTGACGTACAAGAAAATAAAATACAAAATTTATACTAGATAACTCTGAAACTCATTCAGCCCAAGTTTGGCTGAAATTGATTCAGCAGTTTCAAAGGAGAAGATTTTTTAAAGTAAGCAAACTAGATGAACAAATTATGAAAAATTGTCTTTAAAGGGCAATAACTCCTTAAGGACACATTTGACAATTTTGGTCATATTAAACTTATTTGTAGATCTTACTTTGCTGAACATATTTGCTGTTTACAGTTTATCTTTATCATTAATACTATTCAAGATAATAACCAAAAACTGCAAAAATTCCTTAAAATTACCAGTTTAGTGGCAGCAACCCAACAATGGATTATTAAATTCATCTGAAAATTTCAGGGCTGATAGAACTTCACCTAATGAAAACTTTTACTCTATCAGATTTGTTCTAACTCCTTTGGTTTTTGAGATCCATATAAGCCAAAAACTGCATTTAACCCCTATGTTCTATTTTTAGCCATGGTGGCCATGTTTTTTGACGAAACAGAAAATAAAACACAAACTTTATTCTAGATACCATAAGGATCATTCAGCTTAAGTTTATTTGGAATTGGTTCAGTGGTTTCAGAGGAGAAGATTTTTTAAAGTTAGAAAACATGATAAACAAATTGTGTAAAATTGTCCTTAAAGGGCAATAACTCTTTAAGGGGTCAATTGACAATTTTGGTCATATAAACTTATTTGTAGATCTTACTTTGCTGAACATATTTGGTGTTTACAGTTTATCTTTATCATTAATTATATTCAAGATAATAACCTAAAACTGCAAAATTTCCTTAAAATTACCAATTTAGTGGCAGCAACCCAACAATGGGTTATTAGATTCATCTGAAAATTTCAGGGCTGATAGAACTTCACCTAATGAACACTTATACCCCTGTCAGATTTGTTCTAACTCCTTTGGTTTTTGAGATCCATATAAGCCAAAAACTGCATTTTACCCCTATGTTCTATTTTTAGCCATGGCGGCCATGTTTTTTGACGAACCAGAAAATAAAACACAAACTTTATTCTAGATACCCTGAGGATCATTCAGCTTAAGTTTGGTTGGAATTGGTTCAGTAGTTTCAGAAAAGAGAATGTTTACACCAGACGAACGAAGACGACGGACGACGACGGACGCCAAGTGATGGCTAAAGCTCACAGTTCCTTCGGAACGTTGAGCTAAAAAACTATTTTAAAACAACAAACACTGAAAACCAATATGAAATGAACAGGCATTGTCAGATAAAAAAATTTTTTTTTAACTAAAACTGAAACTTTAATTCAATTTATGACATAAAATATGGCATTTATGGTATTATTAAATACTGAAACACTTATAAACAAGGAATGACTAGAACTGTTTTAAAGAAATATATTCACAGACATATATGCTTTTTGACTAGAATGTTTTCATGAGTAGAGTATTTTCATCAGAAAAATGTAGATATTAAAGATTTATCATGTTTAAAAGACAATGTATTATAGAGTGTATTTTTAATAAAAAAATATCAGCCATTTAATATTCCTCAATTGAAAAAAAGGGCAACTTAAAAAAGACTGTTTTCATATTTCTAACAATATTTAATTATATGCAATAAGATTATATTTTGAAAGATATGTTGATGCCAGGCCTAAATGAAAACCAAAGAAAACTTACTAGTTTGGGGTGAAATCCATAGCACCCCATTAAAGTACATGTAAATGGTCTGTACTGAAATGTTTTGACTGCAGAAAAAAAATTGGCATGTAGCTCCTAAGAACATGCTTTAATTCAGTTCACACAGTGACAGGTCACAAAGTTTGGGTATATTTGATATTGTAAGAAAGAGAATAGTTGCAATGAGTGGGGCAGCCCCCCTTATCCTAAAGGATCTTAAAATTGACAGAAGTCGATAGTGTAAAGTACTCCTCCATAACTTCATGGATACCTGTAAACAATTTCCATGTGTTTTATCATTAAACGGTCAGATGAACGCTTGACGGGAAGGCAAGAAAAACCGAACTTAAAACGTGTAATTGACCTAGACTTAAATCAATTCCGGAAAGGACCTTAATTTACGGATCTCGGCAATAGAAGTTTTAAAAATAATTTCTTAAAATGTAAAGCAATAAAATTTTCAGAGTCAGCGGGATTTTCAAGGGTCGGTTGGTAAACTGCAAACAAACAATATTTTAATTTAAGCCCCAAAACAAGCATTTTTCTAGTTTCAGGACAATAACTTGTGTATAAGTGTTTTGATTGCTCTGAAATTGTACCACAAGGTTCAATACCACAAGTAGAAGGTTGGGATTCATTTTGGGGGTAATTGCCCAAACCGTTCAGGAATTTGTAGGGCCCTCTTTGGAGGAGGAGGGGGCAATTTTTTTCCCTCAAGATTTAAGAAATTATCAATTTTCCAAAAAAAAAATTGTGGGTCACAATTTATTTTGCTAATTCTTTGTATATATTCTGAAAACAGATTTACTAAGTATTGCGCAACAGCACAGTGTATTGCACAACAGCAAGAAATCTTCAATTGAATATAAATTCAAATCATTTAACCAATTTCAAGTTCTTTGACTACATTTATTCTGTGTCAGAAACTTATAATGTGTCAAATATTTGATTACAATCCAAATTCAGACCTGTATCAAGCTTGAATATTGTGTCCATTTTTGCCCCAACTGTTCAGGGTTAGGCCTCTGCGGTCGTATCCAGCTTCGCTCGGCAAAGCACATTTTTATCCTATCACATTATTCTTTAATAAAACCATTAAATCATATTCATTAATATAGTTAGCAATTTTCCTTGTTTATAGCTGTATTTTGTGGTTTCATAATTAATGTGTTTTACATTGGATGAATTTGGTAATTTTCAATAAACATTACATTCACAAAATTGGCTCAAACAGTAAAATTATTTATCTTCGCATTTTTTATTAAATGGAGAAACATAAAAATTAACTAAAGGGTCTGAGAAAGTTGATTTTACCATTCTGCATTTATGTATTTTATTTTTTTCAGAGTTAATTCTAAGAAGATATGGAGTATACAGAATAAGTTAGAATCTAATTGTGCAGCTGACCCCAGTCTGAAAGAAATGGCACAAAGGGTAATCTTAAACAAATTATCAGTCTTCAAAATATTATAAGATAAGGTAATGTGGTATGATTGCCAATGAGACAACTATCCAAATGACATAGAAATAAGCACCTTACAGCCTTTAACAATGAGCAAAATCCATACTGAATAGTCAGCTATAAAAGACCCAAACATAACAAAATGAGAAACAACTCAAATGAAAAAAACCAACAGCCTCATTTATGACAAAACAATAAACACAAAAACAGGTATGACAGACACCAATCAATCACAACCACTGAATTACAGGCTCCTGGCTTGGGACAGGCACGTACAGAATGTGGCAGAACATGTTTGTGAGTGCTCAAAAAAGTCTTCCTAACACTAAACTTGTTTATCTGTTAAAATTATTGCAAAAATTATATTTTATATACTGGCAAGAAAAAAATTTAATTGGCTATGTGTCTGTGGGCCACTGTTTAGGTTGGAGTAAGAAATTTTGTTTAAAAACATATCACTAGAAAATTGTCTGCATATTTTGTATTATTATAAAGATAAAGAGATGTGGTATGATTGCCAATGAGACAACTTTCCACCAGAGTTCAAATTATGTGGATATAAGCAATTATAGGTCATTGTACAGCCTTCAACAATGTGTGAGAAAAACCCACACTGTATAGTTAGCTACTAAAGGCCCTAACATAAGAAATGTACTTTGGTCGCTTTCCTTTGAAAATGTGATATTGACAATGTTACAGTAGGAGAAACAATAATGCATGCATAAGTTTTGAAACAAGTTGACAAAAGCTGATCAATTGAACTTTCTATTCAAAATTTGAAGTGACTTTACAGTTCTTATTCTAGTAAAGCACACATGTCTTTTGATTTTTGTGTCATTGGGTTGCTGTTTTATTATATGATTAAATGCCTTTTTAAAGGAATTTATCAGTGTATAAACTTGACCAAGTCACTCACAAACGAATAAAATTCCTTTAAAATTGCGTTTAATCCTTATAATTCTTTAAAATTGGAGATAAGGATTTAATTTCCCCACTCGTAACCTCTATCACATGTAAATTGTATATTTGTGTCATTGAATTGGCCTGGCACATGAATATATTTTTTGTTTAACGCAAAAAAATGTACTCCATGAAATTTGCTATCTGATTAAAGATAAACTTCAAAAATATCTTATTATCATTCAAATGCATGTTTTGTGTTTATTATTAAATTTAGCGATATGAAAATAAATATTTTAACGTCAAGTGGGTTTGTGTTATTATCACCGCCTTCTTGTTTACATTGGTTACAAAAGTAGTTCAGTCAACGTTGTCTATCAAAAAATAAATAACTTCAAAAGCCACTACCGGAAGCCCTCTCGACCAATCATATAAATGTATTGTGTAATATGCAAATCATATAAGAATTATTGAGTTATACCAATCATCTCCTTTTGTTATTACTCTATGTTTCACTTTATGTTATGTAAATATATAACTGATGATTATGTATTTATTTTTCAGGCCTTCCTGGGATATTTAAGATCAGTGTTCCTGATGAGTGACAAAAAAGTGTTTAATGTCCACAAGCTTGATATAGAGGAATATTCAAGGTACTAGTATCAGCGTACTATGGTAACGTGAAGGTACTCAAATTGCACCTATTTTGGCAGTTTTTTCAACTACGTTTATTTAAGATCCAGAGAAAAGTTTCCATTCTGTGTTTTTTTGTAAATGTATCCTTAATTACTATGTAGTTCCACAATTTAATTTTGAATCCATACTGAATCATAGAAAATGGGTTTGAACCAACCTCCAAACGACACAAGATTCTGTAATGAGGAGTACCTAAATTACATCCATGCTTAATTCACATCCATAGAAATAAAAAAAAAACTGATGTTTTGTTTTATTACTCCACATTTTTAGAACAATTTGATATTAGTCCATGCTTGCTATTCATTTTGTAAGCAAAATAGGTGCAATTTGGGTACTGTGACATTGATTGATGAAATTTGAATATGCAGTGGAAATTGCAATAGCACAAACTACCAAAAAAAGCAATAATAAATCCATGTGCTAAAATGTGGTTTTCAGTGTTCCATCTGTTTGCCAATTGGAAAATTCAATGCATGCTGATTACTGGTAAAAATGCGAAATCTAATTAATGAGATTACAAAAATTTTGTGAAGGAAACTCACTACTAAAATTATAAATAAAATGCCAGTTTTTATTATTGTGAACCTGATACTGTCGCTTTTTTCACATTAATAAAGACAATACAATAATTTCTAAATTAACTGTATTTCAAACCAAAAACCTGTATCATTACAGTTTCATGTTTTTTGTCTGAAGAATTTCATGTTGACAAATGGTATTAAAACTTTTCTATTCTTGAAGACCATATTTTGATTTTGACATGATTTGTCTATGTTTTTTTTTTTATTTGGTTGGTGTCTCATTGAAATATACCCCTCATTTCCTTTTTTGTCGAGCCTTCGACTTTTGTCAAAAAAGCGAGACATAGCGATCATACATTCCGTCGGCGTCCACAAATATTCACTCTGTGGTTAAAGTTTTTGAAATTTTAATAACTTTCTTAAACTATCCTGGATTTCTACCAAACTTGGACAGAAGCTTGTTTATGATCATAAGATAATATCTAAAAGTAAATTTTGTAAAAAAAAAATTCCATTTTTTCCGTATTTTACTTATAAATGGACTTAGTTTTTCTGCCAGGAAACATTACATTCACTCTGTGGTTAAAGTTTTGAAATTTTAATAACTTTCTTAAACTATCCTGGATTTCTACCAAACTTGGAAAGAAGCTTGTTTATGATCATAAGATAGTATCCAGAAGTAAATTTTGTAAAAAAAAAATTGTTTTTCCATATTTTACTTATAAATGGACTTAGTTTTTCTGCCAGTTAACATTACATTCACTCTGTGGTTAAAGTTTTAAAATTTTAACAACTTTCTTAAACTATCTTGGATTTGTACCAAACTTGGACAGAAGCTTGTTTATGATTAAAAGCTAGTATCTAGAAGGAAATTTTGTTAAAATTTTGTTCCATTTTTCCGTATTTCACTTATAAATGGACTTAGTTTTTCTTCCAGTTAACATTACATACAGTCTGCAGTTTAAGTTTTTAAAACATTTATTAGATTCATAAACCGTCCTGGATTTTTACCAAACTTGGACAGAAGCTACTTACAATCAAAAGATAGTATAGAGAGGAATATTTTTATTATATTTTTTTCCTCATTTTTGTTGAGCCTGCGATTAACAGCAAAAGTAGGCGAGACACTGGGTTCCGCGGAACCCTTACAAATTTTTTCATATATTCACTGTGATTTAAAAGGTCTTATTCATCTACTTGATTTTTCATTCATGAAAATTCTTCATATGGTATACATACTTGTATCAAGATTCAATCATTTATATGGTTTTATTTGAAAATTAACATTTTTAAATTGATTGATTGACTTGGTTTAACTGTTAGATCGCTTTTAATAGAAGTTTTAATATAAATTTCTTTTATTTCATCTATTGTCTAGGTCTCTTGGATTAGCAATAGCGCCAAAGGTTAGATTTTTGAAGAGAGACCAGAAAAGACTTGAAGAAAAAGCAGCAAAAATTAAAAAGAAAATAAAAGATAAACAGGTGGAAGAATATGAAAGTGATGACCTTTCAGAAAGTGAAAGTAGACTAAATCCCAAAATAGCATCAGGGTCAGAATCAGGAAGTGAATCAGATGAAGACATTGACTCTGAAAATGATTCAGATCAGAGTGAACAAAGTGAAAGTGAAAATAAAAATTCTCATGTGACTAAAAATAAATCCAACCAAGAAATGAATTTTGATGTTGATGAGGACGATGTTGATGATCTGTTTACGGTAAAACGGGTGGAATTAGAAGACGATTCAGAAGAGGAATTGGAAAAAAGCGAAAAGTTAGAAAAACCCAAATCAAAGGCAGCTCTTGCAAAGAAATTACAGAAGCAAAAGATCACAGTGAATACAAAGATACAGTTTGATGAGGAGGGAGAGGTTTGTTTTTTTTAGAGCAAGTTTTAAATAGGGGGCATTCTGGAAAAGATGCTTCATGTCCATAGAGATTTGATGGATTGTCAAGATGTGAGAGTACTAATAAGAAAAAAAAAAACTATAAACAAATGAAAACTATGGAAATAATATAAAAAGAAGTTCTCAGTTAAAAGCACTTTTTGTCTAGATCTTGTAGCAAAAATTAAAATAAATGTCAAGATGTTTTTCTTCAAGTTCATGAATTATTACAACCTGAAACTAATTACGTGCCAGGTTTAAAACTGATGGTGCCTTGTTGAAATATTATTTTTCACAAAGAGAGTGAAAGGTTGATGTACATTTGAAAAAAGTTGCATGCAAGCCATAGATATAGGTAGATGTGGTATGAGTGCCAATGAGACAACTCTCCATCCAAGTAACAATTTATAAAAGTAAACCATTATAGGTCAAGGTACGGCCTTCAACATGGAGCATTGGCTCACACCAAATAGCAAGCTATAAAGGGCCCCAAAAATTACTAGTGTAAAACCATTCAAACGGGAAAACCAACGGTCTAATCTATATAAAACGAGAAACGAGGAACATGTATGAACTACATAAACAGACGACAACTACTGTACATCAGATTCCTGACTTAGGACAGGTGCAAACATTTGCAGCGGATTAAACGTTTAATGATACCAAACCTTCTCCTTTTTCTGAAACAATAGTATAACATCACAACATAGAAAGACACACTATAAGATATCAATTGGAAGGCTCAACTCAATCAAAAAACGTAAATTAGCACACAATGAACGAATAAATTTGATCTGTGATACCTGAATCCAAATACATAGTTAATAAAAATTAGAAAATCATCACTTTTGAAAAAAACCTGTGTCATATTATACACAGGTAAATGAAAATAATTTTGTTGTTAAGTATACTTCTACTTCTGTGTGTATAAAATCTTCCGTTTAGGAATACTAAGAAATTTCTTTAATATCAATAAAACTAATCTAACACTTGATACATATGGGGTGAATATCAACAATAAAACTATACAATTACTGTTAGATAAAACTTCCTGTACAGGTGCAAGAACAATATTTAAGGAGAAATGAAATAATTTTGATGTTCATAGTATGAAGAAGTGAAAATTTGTAGTTTTTCCAAATAATTAAAGCTGGTATATAGACAAGATCCATGTTAACATTAAATAACAAAAAAGCATTACAACTAGTATCAACAGGTCAAATTAAAGTACGATTTGAGAGTACTCGCAGTTACTGACAGCTATACATTTAATTTTCCATTTTTGAACGGTAATGTTTCTTTGGTTTCTTCTTTTGGTGTGTATTTATCTTAACTTGTTCACTATGCTCTTGTATATAGTGACATTTCAGATTTGACTTAACATAATCTATGTTTAACTGGTAAATTATTAAGCCAGGGGTTTCATAACCACAAATTTCTTAAGACCTTTACTAAAGAATTTCATAAGTACAAAGATTTGGTTTGGAAGTTTGGCTGTACCTGTCAAAACCTTATTACAATCAGGATATTAAATCCGCATAGTTCATCTATTGGTCAAAATTGGTTTGGATCTAGTTTTCAGGAACTGCCAGTACTCTAAGATTGGTACTTTTGTTTTTAATTTTGGGATTTGTTTTTTGTGCTTCTTGCTGATCTGATGAGTCAAGCCCTTTCCAACGGATTTTAATAGCTTGTTTTTATTTGTGCTGTTATGTCACTGTTGGTCTTGCTCATTGTTGAAGTAGTATGATGGCCGACAATTATATAGTTGTTTACATCCTTTCCTTTGGTCTCTGGTTAATATATATCTAATTGGCAATCATATCACATCTCCTTTGGTCTCTGGTAAATATATATCTAATTGGCAATCATATCACATCTCCCTTTGGTCTCTGGTAAATATATATCTCATTGGCATTCATATCACATCTCCTTTGGTCTCTGGTAAATATATATCTAATTGGCAATCATATCACATCTCCTTTGGTCTCTGGTAAATATATATCTAATTGGCAATCATATCACATCTCCCTTTGGTCTCTGGTAAATATATATCTCATTGGCATTCATATCACATCTCCTTTGGTCTTTGGTAAATATATATCTCATTGGCAATCATATCACATCTCCTTTGGTCTCTGGTAAATATATATCTCATTTGCATTCATATCACATCCCCCTTTGGTCTCTGGTAAATATATATCTCATTGGCAATCATATCACATCTCCTTTGGTCTCTGGTAAATATATATCTAATTGGCAATCATATCACATCTCCTTTGGTCTCTGGTAAATATATATCTAATTGGCAATCATATCACATCTCCTTTGGTCTCTGGTAAATATATATCTCATTGGCAATCATATCACATCTCCTTTGGTCTCTGGTAAATATATATCTCATTGGCAACCATATCACATCTCCTTTGGTCTCTGGTAAATATATATCTCATTGGCATTCATATCACATCCCCCTTTGGTCTCTGGTAAATATATATCTAATTGGCATTCATATCACATCTCCTTTGGTCTCTGGTAAATATATATCTCATTGGCAATCATATCACATCTCCTTTGGTCTCTGGTAAATATATATCTCATTTGCATTCATATCACATCCCCCTTTGGTCTCTGGTAAATATATATGTCATTGGCATTCATATCACATCTCCTTTGGTCTCTGGTAAATATATATCTAATTGGCAATCATATCACATCTCCTTTGGTCTCTGGTAAATATATATCTAATTGGCAATCATATCACATCTCCTTTGGTCTCTGGTAAATATATATCTCATTGGCAATCATATCACATCTCCTTTGGTCTCTGGTAAATATATATCTCATTGGCAACCATATCACATCTCCTTTGGTCTCTGGTAAATATATATCTCATTGGCAATCATATCACATCTCCTTTGGTCTCTGGTAAATATATATCTCATTGGCAACCATATCACATCTCCTTTGGTCTCTGGTAAATATATATCTCATTGGCATTCATATCACCTTTCCCTTTGGTCTCTGGTAAATATATATCTCATTGGCATTCATATCACATCCCCCTTTGGTCTCTGGTAAATATATATCTCATTGGCATTCATATCACATCTCCCTTTGGTCTCTGGTAAATATATATCTCATTGGCATTCATATCACATCCCCTTTGGTCTCTGGTAAATATATATCTCATTGGCATTCATATCACATCTCCCTTTGGTCTCTGGTAAATATATATCTCATTGGCATTCATATCACATCCCCCTTTGGTCTCTGGTTAATATATATCTCATTGGCATTCATATCACATCCCCCTTTGGTCTCTGGTAAATATATATCTCATTGGCATTCATATCACATCCCCCTTTGGTCTCTGGTAAATATATATCATTGGCATTCATATCACATCTCCTTTGGTCTCTGGTAAATATATATCTCATTGGCAATCATATCACATCTCCTTTGGTCTCTGGTAAATATATATCTCATTGGCATTCATATCACATCCCCTTTGGTCTCTGGTAAATATATATCTCATTGGCAATCATATCACATCTCCTTTGGTCTCTGGTAAATATATATCTAATTGGCAATCATATCACATCTCCTTTGGTCTCTGGTAAATATATATCTAATTGGCAATCATATCACATCTCCTTTGGTCTCTGGTAAATATATATCTCATTGGCAATCATGTCACATCTCCTTTGGTCTCTGGTAAAAATATATCTCATTGGCATTCATATCACCTTTCCCTTTGGTCTCTGGTAAATATATATCTCATTGGCATTCATATCACATCCCCCTTTGGTCTCTGGTAAATATATATCTCATTGGCATTCATATCACATCTCCTTTGGTCTCTGGTAAATATATATCTCATTGGCAATCATATCACATCTCCTTTGGTCTCTGGTAAAATATATCTCATTGGCAACCATATCACATCTCCTTTGGTCTCTGGTAAATATATATCTCATTGGCATTCATATCACCTTTCCCTTTGGTCTCTGGTAAATATATATCTCATTGGCATTCATATCACATCCCCCTTTGGTCTCTGGTAAATATATATCTCATTGGCATTCATATCACATCCCCCTTTGGTCTCTGGTAAATATATATCTCATTGGCATTCATATCACATCTCCCTTTGGTCTCTGGTAAATATATATCTCATTGGCATTCATATCACATCCCCCTTTGGTCTCTGGTAAATATATATCTCATTGGCATTCATATCACATCTCCTTTGGTCTCTGGTAAATATATATCTCATTGGCATTCATATCACATCCCCCTTTGGTCTCTGGTAAATATATATCTCATTGGCATTCATATCACATCCCCTTTTGGTCTCTGGTAAATATATATCTCATTGGCATTCATATCA
Organism: Mytilus coruscus; assembly: GCA_017311375.1. Classification (NCBI taxonomy): domain Eukaryota; kingdom Metazoa; phylum Mollusca; class Bivalvia; order Mytilida; family Mytilidae; genus Mytilus; species Mytilus coruscus. The sequence goes on along the minus strand of CM029603.1, from coordinate 45,122,771 downwards.
CCTCCCCCTTTGGTCTCTGGTAAATATATATCTCATTGGCATTCATATCACACCCCCCCTTTGGTCTCTGGTAAATATATATCTCATTGGCATTCATATCACACCCCCCTTTGGTCTCTGGTAAATATATATCTCATTGGCATTCATATCACATCTCCTTTGGTCTCTGGTAAATATATATCTCATTGGCATTCATATCACACCCCCCTTTGGTCTCTGGTAAATATATATCTCATTGGCATTCATATCACATCTCCTTTGGTCTCTGGTAAATATATATCTCATTGGCATTCATATCACATCCCCCTTTGGTCTCTGGTAAATATATATCTCATTGGCATTCATATCACATCCCCTTTTGGTCTCTGGTAAATATATATCTCATTGGCATTCATATCACCTCCCCCTTTGGTCTCTGGTAAATATATATCTCATTGGCATTCATATCACATCCCCCTTTGGTCTCTGGTAAATATATATCTCATTGGCATTCATATCACATCCCCCTTTGGTCTCTGGTAAATATATATCTCATTTGCATTCATATCACATCCCACTTTGGTCTCTGGTTAATATATATCTCATTGGCAATCATATCACATCCCCCTTTGGTCTCTGGTAAATATATATCTCATTGGCATTCATATCACATCCCCCTTTGGTCTCTGGTAAATATATATCATTGGCATTCATATCACATCCCCCTTTGGTCTCTGGTAAATATATATCATTGGCATTCATATCACATCCCCCTTTGGTCTCTGGTTAATATATATCTCATTGGCATTCATATCACATCTCCTTTGGTCTCTGGTAAATATATATCACATTGGCAATCATATCACATCCCCCTTTGGTCTCTTGTAAATATATATCTCATTGGCATTCATATCACATCCCCTTTGGTCTCTGGTAAATATATATCTCATTGGCAATCATATCACATCCCCCTTTGGTCTCTGGTCAATATATATCTCATTGGCATTCATATCACATCCCCTTTGGTCTCTGGTACTGTAAATTCAGAAATTAATGCATTCATTTATTATTGCGATATTTGAAGAATGGACAAAAATGCGAGATTAATTATTGCGATATCAGGAAAATCTGCATACAGATATATGCGTCAGATATCAAAATGCGAGTTCTTATTATTGCGATACTCACCCAGTCGCAATTTTCGCATTTATAAAAACCTCGCAATAATTTCTAAATTTACAGTAAATATATATCTCATTGGCAATCATATCACATCTTCTTATTTTTATATTAAGTGCATTATATGTCATTTATTTTGATTTTGAAATATAGTTTTCAATAGTATTAAATAAAAGCTTTTGATTTGTTTTATTAGGAAATAGAGAATAAAATGAAGAAACCAGTTGTAAAGAAGACATTTGAGGACGACGAGGATGAAGGTGGAATAAATATACAAGTTGCTAGGCAACGCATGATGGAGGAAGATAAGTTTGATAAACAGTTGTTCAGAGAGAGGATCAAACAAAAACATAAGGTAAAGTGCCATAAAATACTTTTGAATCAGTTCTGTGCCTAGTTGTACTGAGTATGAATTTTACTACCTAAAAGAAATGACTGTTGATTCATTATAATTCATTGGATAACAATTTTTCATGGATTTTGTGGGTAAAGGTAAACCACGAATTTATATATTCAATGAAGTATTAGATATACATAGGCTTGTTTGCATTTTGGGAAATCTAACATCCACAAAAATTGGTACCCACGAAAATAAATGAATCCACAGTATTCAATTGAAAAGGAGAGATATGGGTGATTAATTCATTATACAAAATCACTACACACACATGACAAAACCCAAAGCAAAAGACATCACTTGATTACTGTTTTTCATCTCAAGGTCACAGTGGGGCCTTTTAGAAGGAATAAAAGCTGACACCTCGAGGCAAGTTCAAGATGTCCTGAAGCTGATTTGATCAGATTTAATTGCTAGATGTGTATAACACCACACCTGTGCATTTCAGACCTGACAGAGGCAGGGTAATACAGACAAATTGCAGACTATAATATATATTGAGTTTGATTCCACAAATTATATTGACTTCTGTTAAAGTGCAAATAGATATTTACAAAATAATAATTGTACATTTGACTTTAATTGACAATTTTAAAACACATAATTTTATCAGAACAAACATTTTATTAACCTTCATACCAATCTGTTAATCCACTGTATGCAATATATGGGTATATGGGTTGTAAAATTAATTGCATATGTTCATATTTTTCAGGAAGAGAGAATAAAGAAAAAAGAGAAAATGAGAGAAAAGAACAAGAACAAAGATGATGATGACGATGATGATGTAAGATTTTTGCCTTGTAAACTGTTTATGAAATAGAAAATTGAGTATTTGTCTTCTGAAATGCCTAAGATACAGATGAAATTTTAATCCTTGATCTACAGTCTAGCTTCATAAATATATGCAATGTTTCTGTCAAGCAATATGACTGTCATCACTAACAAATTGTAATGGTAAAACTATGCTTTTTATAGATTACTTACAATACTGTAAACCATCCCATAATTTTAAACACATGCTAATTACTAAAAGGTATACCAGATTTCTTTTTGAAAAAAGAGAGGACACTTAATGTTATTTTTTCTCAGGAAATCCACTTTTAACCAAGCTAACTTATATACTTTTCCTTAACTCATGTCATGGTTTTTGTAAAAGAATTTTAAGTTAACAAATAGGCAATATTTTTATGCCCATTTATGGGCATTATGTTTTTCGGTCTGTTCGTCTGTCCGTCTTTCCGTCCGTCTGTTCTGCTTCAGGTTAAAGTTTTTGGACAAGGTAGTTTTTGATGAAGTTGAAGTCCAATCAACTTGAAACTTAGTACACATGTTCCCTATGATATGATCTTTCTAATTTTAATGCCAAATTAGAGTTTTGACCCCAATTTCACGGTCCACTGAACATAAAAAAATGATAGTGCGAGTGGGGCATCAGTGTACTATGGACACATTCTTATTGTACTTAAATTATTTCCAGTAGCCATACATCAAGTGTACTATGGATTTGTGAATGTTCGTGGGATACCAATGTTCATTGATTTTGTGGGTAGGGGAAAACCATGAATTCAAATACTCAACAATTTAAAAATACTTTGATAGGAACAAAAAATGAAACCATGAAATTAAAGACTAGAAATAGGATTTTTCTCCAATCAAGAAAATAGATACCAACAAAAATATTAAGTGCATCCGCAGTAATCTGAAAAAGATTACATGTATACTTCATTGCTCCAGTAGATGAGAATCTATCAATAAAAATAAACTTTACCTCTTGAGAATCAGATAGTTCACCCTGAATGTATTTTGTTGATTTACCTACTAAAATAAATATCAAACAGAAAAGAGGTTTAATATTATACATGTTCATTTAAGAAAGGGAGATAACACTGATTTTATAACTTGCAGTAAAAAATTTAATCGGATAACATAAAAAAAGGATAAGAACCTGACAAATCAAGTACATTTTGAAACAAGAAGTAATGTTTATAATTTAATATGTTATTCTTGATAGCAGGAAGAAGGTGTAGAGCTTGAAGGAACAGAAGATACAGACCAGCTTATAGCAGAGTTACCTGACCCTGACAAGATCTATGGAAGAGAAAGTGGAGAGGAAGATGACAGTGAAGAGGAAGAAAGTGATGATGAAAGGTATGTGTTAAAAAAATTCTTTAAAAAAATCACTTCAGTTAAGTCTTTTTGTAGAGGGCAACTTTGTTATTGTACAACTTAGCAAAATCTTGGAGTGTGGAGTATGTGAGCTTGCTCACTATTGTCATCAGTTTTAATAGTAAAAATTTACTTAAACATGACCAGAACAGATAGATGTAAAACTAATCTGGCATTATCCAATGATGTCAAAGATTTACAATAAGTGTGCATTATTTTTAATTTTTAATATAGTTATTCCTACAACAACCTAGTAAATTCCTACTACAGGTGATGCATTGATGTTTATTTTTCTCTCAAATTTATGATTTTTCAGAACATTTATATCTAAACAAGGTAACAAAACAAATGTAAACAAGGTTCAATAGCCTGATTATTATGGACTTTTTTGGTATCAAATTGCAGTGTTCTTGTCAAAATGTATGCAAAAGTGTCAAACATGGTATATTCTGAGAAAAGGCCAATGGAAAGTTTTACAGTGATAAGTATAAGTAGACATGTCTTCTTCAGAAATACATTTTGTGTAATTACAAAATTATTCAATTTTTGAAATAAACTTTTATGATTTTTTTCCAGTCCAAGGAAGAAAGCTAAGATAGACTTTGATTCTGATGAAGATTCAGAGAGTGAATATAATAGTGAAAAAGACAGCAGTGAAAATGAAGAAGATTCAGATGGAGATTCTGTCACCATGGATACTGGGTTAACAATAGAGGGAGATGAAGAGTTAGCATTAAAGTTATTAAAAAGTTGAAAAAAATAAACTTTTTGTATTTTTCTATTATGTGGACCATTTGTTCAAGTTTGTAAGCAAATTATTTATCTTTAGATCTTGATTTGTTTGGATTGTATTTGCAGGCACTGTATTCTGTAAAAGTTTGTTTGAATTACATTTTAAAGTTAAAAGTCATGTAAATACATGTTTTAAGCTTTTTTTTTAAATTTAGAAGTTTTTGATAGTTTAGAAGTTCAAAAGCAATTGGCAAAATTTAGACGAGTTAACAAATCTTTAAATCATTTAGGAAGGGACATATCAAGGTAACAAACAAAACCAAGGCAATCACATGAACTCCAGAAGGAACGAGACAGGGTGCGTCGACAGGGTAAACCAGAGCAACCAAAACATGCTATGGTGAACTTTACCCTAGAGAGATAGAACTCTTATCTTATGTTAAAGTGCCAAATACCTTTTTTCTCTCCATCAGAGTTGAATGGATGATATGAAGATTATCATGATTCAAACCTTGTGTTTCTTGCTTCTACCAGCCTTAATTTAAAAGAAAAAAACTATCAAATTATATTATATTCATAGAGAAAAAATACAGTGAAAGCTTCATTTGTAAGTTTGGAAGGCATCTGAAGCTTGTAATCATGTTGGAAAAATTACTGTTTTTAAGAGACTGGAACTATTGTTCCAATTCTTTCTTAAGCATCACCTCACAAACCAGGATGTAACCATGTTAGCAGGTGAATCAATACACACAGAAATATAATTCCCAATACTTCTCATGTCTATGTAAATATGAACAAATGATCTTATGAAATTTTTGTTGTCCTTTGAAAAATTCCTCTTTGCAACTATATCAAAATCATTCATGACAAAGTTTTAGAAAAATAAATGGTAACATCAGTGCAATTTCAAAATATTAAGAGTTTGCCTCAAAAATGGTATTATAGAAATTAAAATTTCGCTTTGTCACCCTACAACCATTCATTCATCTTCAGTCAAGTTCAGTGCCATAAGATTTTTATCAATTTCAATACAAAATCCTTTGAAGATTTAGAAAGAAGTATACCAATATTTGAATATAGAACAACAACAAATATTAAAACTTAAAATAAACTGCTATGCAAATTCAGTGACCTACTGACATTGAAACACATTAGCTCATTTTAGCTACTGACAAAAAATGCTTATCTTTCTATAGAACTTCAACAATGCATAATGCTAAAGTGCTAGTTCAATGGGTTTTTGTCCACCAACATACCTCAATGGAAGACTAAAATTTTATTGAAATTATACTCACAACTCTGGCAATCTTTCGACCAGTGATTTCATTCTCTTTGATATTTTGTGTTGTTGGTTTGTTGTCTCATTGACTTTTTACTGCAAAGATAAAGATACAATTAACTGGTTAAAGCTTTTACTTAATTTAAGTGTATTGTTAAATTATGTGTTCACCTGCTAGAATTTAACATGTAATTAGCATCATGCTTTTTATGGTTATATCATTAATAATGCTAATAAGTAAAGGAACTGTCTTTCAAATCTTCTTCTGGGCCTCAGTAGTCATTAGTCTAAGTGGTTAATCTAGACTGCCAACAGTGAGGTTATGAGTTCAACCCCCACTATTGACAAGGTGCATTCAAATGCTATTTTAATTGACTAGGATAGCCAGTTTTCCTATCAAAGATTGTGGCTCTCTCTGGGCACTCCAGATTCCTCCACTAAAAATAAAAACTAGCCACCATTAAATAGCGGAGTGCTGAAAATGGTGTTAATCACCAACAATCAATCAATAAAATCTCTCTTTGGTTTAATATATTTATTGATAAAAGTTTATGATTACACTGTTGTTGTTCAATTACTGTGTCTGATATTTTGGTGGGATGAACATTAATTTGCTTATTTAAAGTTTGAGGAAATACTAAAATGTTTTGCTTTTGTTTTCTACATTGAAATTCTGTAGTTTCTTTTGGCCATTGGATGGTCTTCCAATACTATTTATAAGGTTGCCGTATGGAATCTTCTTTGGAGTATAGCAATAGATATCAGCAGGTAAAGTACTGTGCACATTCTTTGGTACAATTATAGTAATGGTTATTATTTTTTGCCATGTTGCGAAATAAGTGATTCGGCTATAGCAAGGAAAAGTCTACTTTTTTTGTGTAATCAACTCCTACTACAGTTTTCAAGCAGATCCTTGAACCTTCACAGAACGATTGAATAAATATTGAAGTTGTAAACCTGCTATTATGGAATTGTTTGAGGATTTCTTTCACATTTTCCAGACTTGGGAACTTATAGTAGTATTTCAGCAAAATTATAAAAGATAGTACCTTTGAGTATCAACTCCTTTTTCGGTGTCCAACGCAGATCCTTGAAACTTAATTAAATGATTGCACACGTATTGAAGTTTCTTTGGATTTTTTTGCGTTTTTGCCTAGTATCTGAAAAACTATAATAGATAGATTGAGGCATACATATGCAGAAATGATCAGCAAGATTAGATCTACAAATGTTTCCTAAATCGTTAGTAGACTCTTTATATGAGTGATTGCCCTTAAATGACAACATGTTAACCATTTTATGTGTTTTGGGCAAAAACTAAAGAAGATAGAAAGAAACTGAAAACAGAAAAAACGATCAGCAATACAAGATCAACACAAAGAAGATTTTTTGTTATGAATTCTATTCTTTTCCACAAAGTTGGAGAGTGTCCATTGTTGAAGATGCACCTAACCCTAGGTGAGCGACACAGGCTCTTGAGAGCCTCTAGTTACTGTTTGTTCTTATTTTGTGTCGTTACACCACTGTCTCTGATTAGGGGGAGAATTGCTGGTTGCTGTCTGCAATATTTGTTTTTCGCTTTTTTTAATGTAGCCTGCGACGAAAATAGCAGAATGCGAGACGTAAAGATTACTATCTGGCAGCAGCAGCGCTGATGTCATAAACTATTGGCTTAAAGCTTTATATTTCAGTAGGACCTAATTGCTTTATACCTTGTATGCAGATGCATTATGTTTCAAAGTTTCTGTCTGTCAAATGTCCTTTATTCTTGGTTCTTTTTTTGTTGAGCCTGCGACTTCTTTTGCAGAAAGCGAGACATAGGGATAGTGATCCGGCAGCGGAGGCGGCGTTAACAAACTTCTTAAAAGCTTGATATTTCAGAAGCTTAAAGACCTGGATGCTTCATACTTTGTATATAGATGCCTTCTGATATGAAGTTTTCGTCTGTCATATGCCCATTGTCCTTGACCTAAATTTCATGGTTCAGTGACTACTTGAAAAAAAAATTTGGTTTGTTTCTTGTGTACTATAAGCAATATATATAGGTCAACTAAATTTGGTGTATGGAATGAGTTTAAGGTGTACATGTATTTCAGGCTTGATTCATCTGACCTTGACCTCATTTTCGTTGATCATGTTAAGTTTATGTGATATCTGTAGTCGAAATTTATATTTAGGACTATCAACATAAATTCAATGGTCAGTAAAGCAGGCATGACATTTCAGCGTGTGCACTCTTGTTTCTTTTCATGGTTCATCGACTGCTTGAAAAAAAAATTGAATTTATAAAATTATAGGTTCCATCTTACCTTAACCTCATTGTCATGATTCATTGGTCAATGTTAAGTTTTTGTAATTTGGTCGGTTTCTCAGATGCTATAAGTAATAGATCAGCTGTATTTGGTGTGTGGTGTGATTGTATGGTGTCCATGTCTGTCTGACAGGTTTTATCTGACCTTGACCTATTTTCATGGTTCATTGGAAAGATTTTTTGTGTTATGGTCTATTTCTCATACACTTTAAGCAATAGTGCAACTTTAATTGGTATAGAACGATTGTAAGGTGTACATGTCTGTCTGGCAGGTTTGATATGACCTTGACCTCATTTTTATGGTTCATTGTTCAATATTAAGTTTTCCTGGTTTTGTCAATTTATCAGATACTATAAACAATAGGTCAACTTATTTCGTGTATGGAATGATTGTTATGTGTAAATAATTGTCAAGCAGGGTTCATCTGATCTTGACTTCATTTTGTAATTAAAGGTCAGTTTCTCAGATGCTATGAACAATAGGCTTACTATATTTGGTGTGTGGTATGATTGTAAATATGCACGTGTCTGTCTGCCACCTCTGACCTTGTCCTCGTTTGCGTAGATTATTGTTTATATAAAGTTTATGTTGTCCTATTAGTTAAACCTTCATTTTACAGACTTTCAACATAAGTTTAATCATAATAAGTAAAGCAGGCGAGACATTTCAGCATATGCACTCTTGTTGTTTTATCATACAATTGGATTTCTCGTTAAATTGTTATACATTTTTGCATGCTGATGCCTTTTATATTTTACTATACGTTTTATGTTTTGTTCATTATTGACTGATGCCGTACGGTGATCTATAGTTATTTTACATCCTCGTCCTCAAGCCTCTTATCGCACTGTGCTTGTGGATAGACGAACGGCAATCATACCACACTCTTATTTTGACATTATTAATTTAGATTTTAGAATTTAGATCTTAAATTAAAAAAAATATTTGTATTTGATTAAAAAATCATCATTTTTATTCTATTGATATATAAATATAAAACATTGTTAATGTTGCAATACACATCAATAATGTGATGCAGTTGTATGCAAGTTTCAAAGGTATATATGTGAAAGGTTACATAATGTTTAAACAAGAAGACAGGAAGAAATAAAACTCATCTTTGTCAAAATAACTACCTGTTTCTCTACTGTTTTGTACGCCCGTTTACGGCACGTTTTATAGTAAACCATTGTCCGTCTGTCCGTCCGTCCGTCGTCAAAACTTCGGACAATAACTCAAAAACGCTTTCACCAATTTTCATGAAACTTTGGGGAATTGTTTATATCTATTGACGAAAGCTCCCTTTCGATTTTTATTAATTTTAGATTTTACGTTTCCAAGTTATGGGATTTTATTCATAAAAAAATGGTGATTTTCCAGTTTTCTGACTATAACTCAAAAATGCTTTGAACAATTTTCATATAACTTTGGTGAATTTTCTATATATATTGACATAAGTTCCCTTTCGATTTTTTAAATGTCTGATTTTACGTTTTGGAGTATTGGGACTTTATTCATAAAAAAAGGGGGGGTGTCAATTTTCGGACAGTAACTCAAAAATGCTTTGAGCTGTTTTCATGAAACTTTGGTGGCTTGTTTATATCTATTGAAATAAACTCTCTTCTGCGTTTTTTTAATTTCTGAAATGACATTGCGGCTTTAAGGAACTTTGGAGCTTAAAGGGCCACGGGCGTATCGATCATGCGCTCATGGCGTAGCTTTCGTTATTCATTTTGCTATAAAGATATAATTCTTGACAATGATCTTCAAATAAAAAAAATAAAAAGAGAATAGGTGTTTAGACAGGGCAAGTTTTAAGAATAGTGTGGGTAGTTTTATATTGGTTCATTTGCTCTGCTAAATTGACATATCTAAATACAGATTCCCAATAGTGTTCCGTTATTATAGCCTGAAAAACAAATGAATATTACGAAAACTAATAGTGTCAAAGTGGATCCTTTGTAACATTTAAATATATTTGGCAATAATTTTCTTTCATTTTGCTATAAAGATATAATTTCTTGTCAATAATCTTCAAATTATTTTTTCAACTGATAAAACAGTTGACCACTTTAATTGTTCTCAATGAGATAAGAATTAAATAGATAATCTGGTCACTGACCAGACATTAATCCGTTATTGTTCTAAACATAGAATTGCTAAATGATTATAGATAAGTCTAAGACGTAAAACATTTTTTTTACATCTCGGGAATTGGAAAACAATTTAAACAGAAAAGTCCGTATGTATACCAATAAAACCCGTTTAAGAATTAAAAAAAAGGTATGGAACGAAAAAAATATATGCAAAAATGTTTGTTTTGATTATAAACCCAATTTTTTTATTCTAATTTTATATTACACTGTGAAAACATTCATTCATATGCGTACTTATTAATTTGTTTGCTTGGGATATTCCACTGTCTAAAGAGAATGCATGTTTTTTGAAAATTTCGAGAAGAAAATCGACAATAAATAAAAAAATATTGAATAAGTGATAACATACATTATGTGCACCATATAAAAAGGTACCAAAAAACCCTTTATCAACCCTTAATCACTTTAGGCGAAAACGGAAATTAATTTTTTTTAAAAGTAGATATAAAATACAAAATTGTGCGTTTAAATTCTATACAAAACATCAAAATGCATATCAATAAAGTGTGCACTTAACGTATCTATAATGAAATGGCTTCTCAATGGTAAAACCCTATAATAAACTTATGTCTATTCAGGTGGCCTGTTTGTTGTGTCAACTGGACAGCTGTTTTTCTCCTCGGTAAATTGTTAATGAAGTTCTGCCCAGTATTAAACAACAGCTGTTGAAATAATACAAAAATTAAAACATATAACTTTCAGACTTCACTATTTTTCACATTTTATTGAGAAAATTTTAACTGGATTGCAGCAACACAAGTTTCAGCATGGGTGTACAAGTGAGTTTCAATTTAAATGTATAAAATTTTCCAGAAAAAAATCATTATCTTTATATAAGTTCTTATCAGAGATTTCGTGTGTTTTATTGGCATCGGTACACGATTTTCAATTATTTCAGATATGAAATAAAACGAAAAAATGGAAAGAATTACAAAACGGGGATTTTTTATTAACTTTTGAAGATTGGTTTCGGTTAGAACGAAGTGAAAAAGCCTGCAACCTTTGACTTCATGCGCTGACAATTAAATTGATTTCGTGTCTTTGATGACCGATAAATGTCAAGCAACAAATACTACATACATATTTATGACTGATTGTTGTTTGTTTAATGTCTATAGTGGCAAATATTACATGCATATTCAGGTCGATAAATGCTTTTGAGTAAACGTGCTAACAGACCACAGGAGGAAAACCTACTGTACCGGACACATTCTTCTGACTCCATGCCTATCAGTCTTTGCTTTTGTTCGTAAATGATACGTGCTTTGCAGAAGCACTCAATTCGATCACGAAACCACTGGGGCGATTAATTTAAATATGTTGGGGAAAATTTGTTATCTTACAATCATTTTGACAATGTTTAAAGAATTTCCGACCTGTTTATAGTATGTAACTGTTTTATTATCTGCTTCTATACGTTTAATGTACTAAATTTCCAGAGTTTATGTTTTTTTTTTTTTTTTATTTTATTAATAAGCTTGATGATTTTTTTATTGATATTTGGTGTTTAACGCCACTTTCAGCACTCTTGGTTATATCATAGTGGTTATTTTTTATTGGTGCAGGAAGTCGAAATTCCCGAGAGAACAAACCGACCTTGGACAGGAAAACTGGCTTGAAGCTAAAGCTATCGCAAAAATATTAATGAGTAAAACACTGAGAGATTTTTTCATTGCGTTATAATGAGCAAAAGATATAAGCTGATGAAATGTTCAATGCAATAAATTTGTGTATATAATTTTAAAAAAAATCTTCGAAAAATCAAAACAGATTAAAATGCGAGACGAAAGATACAACTAGATGAGACTTAAATTTCGTTACTGAAGACTATCATACCTGTAGAATACCTGTAGAATCTTTTAAGGGCTCATGTGTAAGGAAATTCAATCCTTTTTTAGCCTACCTAAATTCGTACTTGTTCTGAAAAATTACGGTTACTTAATTTTTATTTTTACAATTTTCCCAATTTTAACAGAAGGTCGATAATATTCAAATGTTCTCATGTTAAAAAAAAAAGATTACAAGACTCTGAAATTTATTTGATGCACCATATATTTTCAAATTTTGGAAATTTATTTGTCCTCAGTGGGACTCGAAACCAAACATTGAAAGTAAGTATCAAATTTAGAAGATAATTATGCTCACAAAATGAAATATCAATGAAACCGATAAGAAGGAACAACTTTCAATTTATTATCATTAAACACAGATCATTCATTCTATTTTTGGGAAGCATGTTTTTTTTATTGTTAAATGAATCATGAATTAGATATAGGAAGATGTGGTGTGAGTGCCAATGAGACAACTCTCCATCCAAATAACAATTTATAAAAGTAAACCATTATAGGTCAATGTACGGCCTTCAACACGGAGCCTTGGCTCACACCGAACAACAAGCTATAAAGGGCCCCAAAAGTACTAGTGTAAAACCATTCAAACGGTAAAACCAACGGTCTAGTATTATATAAAAAACGAGAAACGAGAAACACGTATAAATTACATAAACAAACGACAACTACTGTACATCAGATTCCTGACTTAGGACAGGTGCAAACATTTGCAGCGGGATTAAACGTTTTAATGGTACCAAACCTTCTCCCTTTTTCTGAAACAATAGTATGAAAAAAAGAAGTGGAAAAATGTAAGTTTCTATTCAAAATCAATTATAGAAAATAACATTCATTTGATTTGGAAAAAGCTTTACTGAAAAAGAATATAGTTTGTTTTTGATTACATTTCTTACTTGTAATTTTGTCCCGAGTAAAAAAAACCGATGCATCGACAAAAAGGACTAACGATTGGTGCCTCTGATAGCTTTCTGTTTTCCATAGTATCAATATTAAATCGAGATCAGGAAATTAAAAACGCACTGTTAATGTTTGGGTGTCTTCAACCTATGCCAACATTTGAAAAATATATATTCAATCTATCTATGACTGCAAACAAAATACAATGGGTGTTAAAACAATTAATAATTAATTACAGGTCAAATACAGTCAGTATTTTAAAGTATTAAAAATTACTCCTTTAGACAACAGTTAAATACATGTGTACTTGCAAAGTTATTTGTAGTAAAAATATGAAATTTGAAAAAAAGTAGATAAACATATTACAATAGAACACTCTTGTATGGTAAAATACTTCCAAAATGTTATTGTTCTAAATCATCAGTGGCATCAACTCAGAAGTGGTGATTTAAAATTACTAAAATAATGAAATTACTTTTATGTACCGTATGCTTATTCGGGTTTAATTTTTGCAACACAAAAACCCGCATTTCACACGGAACACACCAGGGGGAAGAGAATACAGTACGCGAACGAGCTTGAATTTTTATAACACCATTGAGCTATTAAAATGAAAGAATATTTTTTCAATGTGTCATTCCGTCAATTGTCCTCTGAGACAATCGGTCGCGTGGACAAGAAATTGTTTACTTAAAGAATAAACAATTATGACTTTCCTCTCAAGAATGTAGTGTTATTTAGGAATTAAGTTTAATAATCAGGAGTATTATATTCTAATAAACTTGTAATTTGTTTAACGAATTAAAAAATTACATCAACGTTTTTAAATGTATTTCAAGTATTGGCAAAATGTCAACATGGCACTTTCGTACTCACTAATTAATGATAGGAAAATACTTATTGCGAAAATTAAAAACAGCTAATAAGAATCTTAGAATGTTCAAAGATATGAACAATATAGTTTTAATAAATTTGATACAAAACAACTTATAAATATGAATGTCCATTCTGATTTTGATACACAAAAAAATCCTGGACAAAATTAACAAAATGTGTGCGTTTGATACAGTAAAACGAGGACACACCTATTGTACGAAATCTTTGGTTTACTATTCCCATCTTTTCATTTACCGTGACATTTGGATATTTCTTTTTAGATTACTTGTGGTCTCGAGCTTGTGGTATTCGGTGCTGTGCTTTTCAATATGATATTGTTTCGTTGTTTTATCTCAACTTTATGGTATTGGTTCGGCATTTGTTACTATATAAAAATAAAGAGATGTGGTATGTTTGCCAATGAGACAACCATCCACCAAAGTTCAAATGCAGTGGATGTAAGCAGGTAAAGGCAACCGTGCGGCCTTCAACCATGAGAAAAAACCCTATACCGTATAGTCGGCTATGAAAGGCCCGACATGAAAAATATGAAAGAAAATTTAACAAAACAATTTACGAAAAACAAATATGACAGATATGTCTATTTCTGTCAATCTAAAGGTCTCTGATTTTTTGTGCTTATAAGACAAGTAAGCCAGTTACGATAGATCTGAATTTTAATTAGATTGCATTTCTGTGAATATTCAAATCGTTGACACACTGAAACACTAAATTTCTGGTTAAAAACCTCAAATTGTTTATAATTATTTGAGAAATTGACGAAGTGTAGTTTGGTTTATGTTATTAATAAACTATGATTAAAGATATTGCTTAGTAGATTTATTAATATAATCCGGTCCTTTGTTAGCATGGGAGCATAGCATAAAGGTACTACATTGCTTCTTTGGTACTTCATTAGTGTAGTCTCAGGTTATAGTAAAAGTATTATGGTTTATGCGGCTATAATTCATTTGAGGGTATTTGCTTATTGTTTGGTATTATAATATCGGTCTGAAAACATTTTACGGCATTCAATATACATATTCAAAATCAGTGTCTTTTTCCTTTCCAGTTTTTAACAAAGGGTGTGTACTCGGAAGAAAGTCGAATAAAAAAAAAAAAAAAACACTGAACAAAAGCAATTCTAGATAATGCATTTTAGTCTTTTTGCACATAAATACATTTTAAAAATGGCACACATGCTACAGGAAAACATCTATTGGCCTTGACCACTCTGATATAGTTTATTACACGGACAGTTATCGACTACAGTTTTGCCGCGCATCTTTTCTCAAATTGAAGAAATTCGATAATACTTGAGATTAAGAAAATTAAAACTTTAAACAAATATTTATCTGCCCCATCAACCAATAAAAACTTTGTACTGTCAATGTTTAATCGAGAAAAAGAAACTTTTAGATTATATGTGAGAAATTAATTTCCATAATCCTCCCCAATAAAAGTTAAGTATTTCACAGTAAATTAAGAAAATTAAGTAATCCTCTGACACGTACATGGCAGTAATCGTCAGCTTAATACGCAGAGAGAGGTTTTCAAAACGTTTGCCGTAGGTTACACTCTTTCATATAATTTGTCTTATTAACAAACTACTTTCTGGGATACACAAGTTATGTACGCATCAGAGAAAATATGGGGATATAAAAAAACATCTTCAAAGATACCAGGCTTATATTTTTGTACGCCAGACGCGCGTTTCGTCTACAAA
The DNA here is from genome assembly GCA_017311375.1 of Mytilus coruscus. Lineage (NCBI taxonomy): Eukaryota > Metazoa > Mollusca > Bivalvia > Mytilida > Mytilidae > Mytilus > Mytilus coruscus. Next base: position 45,107,219 of record CM029603.1, on the reverse strand, counting down.
AGACCTACCAAGTAACGCTCGAATATAAAGGTAAAAAAGCCAACTAAAGAACGAAGTTGAAGAGCATTGAGGACCCTTAATTCCGAAAGGTTTTGCCAAATACAGCTAAGGTATTAAATGACAATTCATATTCCCATACCCCCGAAGTATATGAAGAGAGGATCATTTTGATTTAGATGCATGGTTTGGATCGTATTTCCATCCATCCATTGATGTTACAATTCATTTATGTTAAAAAAAAAGGCAATGCATTTGATTTAAATTAAATAAATGTCTCCTACCATGCCAATTTTGTTACATTGAATATCAAATAGACTATCTGTATGAATGGTTGAAACTTTTGTGTTACATCAAGTTTAAAGACATCATTGAAAATTTATTATCTAGTTAAACATACGCTCTTAGGCACGTGTTCTCCTGGAAAAATATTATGGAGGTTCTGTTACTTGGTCGACATGTTTTATCAAACTGTCTTGATATTGAATCGGATATGAAACTGTTAGTTGTGTTTTCAGACATGAAATTAAACCTTTGTCGGAATATTTTGTTTATACTAAATGTTTCTATTTATGTGTATAAATGAAGACCTCGGTTGCGGTTACAATATTTGGAAAACTTTTTTTTATTATTTCACTGTATCTAAACACTTAAACGTATCTTTGTATTGTACTGTTAATAAAATAATGGCCTGTTCCTTACGCGTCTCAAGATGTTGTACTGCATCGCCGATTGATATGGGACAAAAAAGGAATGGTACAAATAATTAAAAGTTGGTTCTAAAAGTTAAATCTTTCGTACTTTACGGACGTCATCACGAGTTGGTTGACCGTTATGGAATATCTGTTTCACAGATAAGACGGTTATTTTCCAACTGTCGTAACTACAATCTCGTCCCCTTCGCCCGAATGTGACCTACCGCATTAGACATGTCACCGGGTTTGTACTGACATGAGCAACACAACGGGGGCCACATGTGGAGCAGGATCTGCTTACCCTTCCGGAGCACCTGAGATCATCCCCAGTTTTTGATGGGGTTCATGTTGCTCAAACTTTGGTTTTCTATGTTGTTTTGTGTACTGTTGTTTGTCTGTTTGTCTTTTTTCTTTTTTTAGCCATGGCGTTGTCAGTTTGTTTTTCGACTTATGAGTTTGAATGTCCCTTTGTTATCCTTCGTCTCTCTTTTTATTTATGTTTTTTTTTAACTTTTACTATAATATAATAATCTTGTAAATAAAAATAAAAAAAAAAAAAAAACAAATGAACCATTCTAATATACAACATTAATAATGAAAAATGATAATAATAAGTTTTTCATAATGATTTTATTTCAATAACTATTGTCGTATGTTTTAAAGCAGAATATAAACCATTTTTTAATTAATTTTTGTCATTTGAAAATTAAATACTTTTGAAGATTTGACACACGGTTCAAGTTTATTTTGACCAGAAAATTTCAAATACAGAAACACTTTATCATATTCAATCTTTAATACAGCATGCCTTTGAACACACGACTGGAATTAACTCGGCACTCGGAAACTGAACAGTTAAACTCGTAATATGTTTCAAGTGGCCATACAGTCAATCACGTTTCCATAAAATCAGTTCAGATGAAAAACAAAGCATTTTACATAGTCGGTCAGATATCTTCAAGTACTTCTATATGGCTTGTTTTGTTTACTTTACATTAATTACTGTAGTCTGAATAAATAAACAAAGAGGATTAAAAGTCATTTTGAGTTATTTCTAATTGTAAGATTGTCCTCATTTTGTATTTCTTATTATCTGAGTTTTATCTTTTGTCTGTTTTAGAAGTCGAAATGTTCATACAGAGTTTTTTTTTCAGATATAATTGATTGCATTGATACTTTTAGAAAGAGCAATTACGAAGCACTTTACCTCAATCAGAGGCGGATTTGCGGAAAGGTGGGGTCATAAGCTTAAGAATCCTAGAAACACTTTTTACGTGCGTTATGTTCAAAATGATACGTTTTCCGATTCAAATGGAAGCGCAAACCCACTGAGTCCCCTTGAACCCCCTGTCAATGCTACAATTTATACAGTGAAAAAATATATATGTTGTGTTCAAATTGTAAGTTTTTTGTGCAAGTTATCTTTATTTTGACAACCACTTTCGTTTAGTAGGTAACGCTTTGGCATTGCCAAGATTTACAAAATATTTTTCTGATATTCTCCGTAGATATATAATTTAGAATCTAAAGTCCAATTCCCTCAAGTAGACTTTAGGTGGATTTGGCTTTTCTTTTTAGTCTCTTTTGGTCATATAGATTCTTAAGGCAAAGCATTTATACATCGTTGGCTTCTTGAGCTTTTAGGTATATGTGAGCGTTTCTGATGGAAGTAAACCCAAAAAAGTAAATTTATAAAGTATTATTTTTAACATATTGAGATAAAACATACAGAGTGTCTTCGAGTTGGCTCACCACTGTCTTATTTCATAATTGTATATGTATTTTTGCGTGATTATAGCATATTTGATTTATTATTTGTGACTTGACTTTTGAGAAATATTCATATATAATGCACCAAGAACAAGGCGAGAGATAACAAGACAAGTCATGTATGTACACTATTTCTAATGCACTCCAATAGCACCAAAGTACTTTCTAGGCTCATGTCGAAGTTGTTAAATTAAGTACAATTCAGTTCAGTTATAAATTTCTTTCATCTTTTGTTAGAATAATGTTACTAAGATAGATCATTTGTAAATATACTATTACTAGAGAGAGAAAACTCACATTTTCAAACTTGTAATGATATTATTTTTAAAATGAAAGAACTTAATTCGAAAATTTAGAAAATAATTGATTTTAAGCGGAAAATCACAAATGATTACAATTTTGCTTATTCTTCGGTTGTAATTTAAAGCTGTTTGACTATTTTTTGATGGAATACTTTATGTGTTGTGTTAATTTGATGTACATTGTATATATTCTATTGGCTGTTTTGGTTGCAAATACATTTACAAATAAATGTTTTTTTTTTGTGTGTTTAAATTTGATTACTAAATATAACTCAAAATATGATGTACCGCTTTGTTTTATTGGAACCGAACCTAATTTTTATCACAATAGACATTTTGATGAAATATTTGTTCTGGTTTTTATTTATTATACATTATATATATATCTTTATTCTCATCACCAAATACATAGGTACAGAGAAGACATGCATGTAATACAATACACTAAATACATAAACATAAATATACAATATATACAACAACAACAAAGACAAAAGAAATTATTCAGGAGGACACACTGCTTGTTTAAAATTCGTATAAACTTACATAAATCTATGAGATCTGTCCTATTTGTAGACGACATAATTTCAGTAAATAATATAATATTTGGCCTTATACTAAAATTTCGATTTATAAATTTATTTCTCTTCTCTAAAATGTGAACAATTAATAATGTAATGGAATTCATCTCCAATATCTAGCTTACATAAATTACACTTTCTTTTTCCCTTTCTATATTGTACCATCTTCCAAGTTCGACTGGAAGTTTATGGTTACATATTCTAAATTACATAATGTTAAAAATCTTTTCGTCTAAAATATTAAAATATTCTTCAAAACACAATAAATTCTTAAAATACGATAATTCAAGGCTTTGGAACAGTTTTGAATAGTCTCGTTCCATGATTGTTTGAATTGATCACACAATCTTACTTTGATATTATATTTCAACCATACATCATTTAAAAGAGCTGTGTGTTCCAGATATAAGAAAATCCACATTCATCAAATATATTTTAACACATATTAACCATTTAAAATCTATGTTTTTAGTACAATACAAGTGGTACAGTAGCTTATAAATAATACAAGAATACTTTGACTGCTTTCCCATAATTAATTTAGATCAGTAGGATATCATCCTTAATTTTACATCAATAGCAAGTGGAAAACGTCCTAGCTCACCGTATATCATACAGTTGGGAGTGGAAGATTTCAGATTTAGGAGCAACTTACAAAATTTTAGATGAACCTTTTCGATAATATCACAGTTACTGAATCCCCATATTTCTGATCCATATAACAGAACAGGTTTGACTACTCTATCAAAAAAAATCTAACTGACAAGAAACTGATAGGCTATGAAATTTCCCTTTTAGTATCTCATACATCGCTTTTGTCCCTTTTTCAACTTGTGATTTAATTGCCTTTTATAATTTCCCGTTTTGTCAATAAAATACCCAAATAACTAAACTCTTGAACGATTTCTATTTCTTGATTATCTAAAACAAAGTGTAAATTGTCTGGTAATCTTCCATATGAAAACATAATATTTTGGTTTTGGATACATTTACTTTTAATTTCCAGTAGTTACAGTATTCATTAAAAAAAAAATTGTCCTGTCAGAAACCTTTACATTTTTATTATTTATTCATTCATTATTATTATTATTATTATTATTATTATTAGGTCTTTCAATCGTTCAGATATCCCAATTTCTTATCAATTGTAATATATATTTAATTATTAGATACATAATCTCATAAACATAACCCCAAATTATTTCCTGTTATATTTATATATAAAAGTACAGTTGAATATTTAAATAAATTCGGGTATATATCAAGTTTAACAAATTATCGGTATGTATGAATTCTAATTTAACAAATAATTTTCGGAATGCTAATAAATAAATCACAAGTACGGACTCGTGGATTCGAGGACTTATCAAATTAGATTAAAACACCTAAAACAAAACGAAACGAAAAATCTTTATGAAAACATACTAATTTCTGATTTTGCGGTCTTTTTAACATCAAACGGACCGCAATTAAATAAATCACATTTTTTATAAATATTATTCAAATAAATTGACAGATTAAGATTTATATGTCTACCTCTTTGTTTTCTTTTTAGTCCTTTAATAAATTAATCCGCTATGAATTTTTACTTGTTCCGACCGCGCCATTTTTGGAGAAGTATTTATTTTATTAAAATTCAATTTTATGCCTTGTATAAATATATTGTTGTGTATTAAAATAATATTGATTGTATGCATAATTTTAAGAAAGAGTGTCAAAAATTAAATGCGACAACAATTTATAAAACTTATGATTCATCCTGTTTACACATTTCTTGACTTTTGAAATTATGAGAAAATATTTGAGGTCAATTGGTAAATAATTATTCTATTTGAAAACTTCGTACAAAGTACAAAAAGCCTCACAAAATCAAATGCTGCTCGCCAACAGAACTAAACTTCGATGATAGTGACACGACAACCTACACAGCAATAAGGATTTCAAATTGAATATTTTTTGGTTTCTGAGATATCCAACAAATTGAATTATATTAAATACAACCAATGTATTAAAAAAGAAATAAAAAGATGAGTAACATTTTCAAAAAGTCTTCTTGTTTATGGGTAACTATTTAGGTACAACACCAAACCAGTTTGCTCTTTTCAGAAAGTAAGGTCCAAATAGAAATTGTAATCTTCAAAAACGGAAAGTAGATAGATATTGTTGGTATGCTGTCTAATTGACATATACCCAACGCCTCATTTCATTCATAGGTCGTAGATTTTGATTGAAAGGTTTTTTGTATTTTTTTTGTATCAGAAATTATAAATAAGGCCGTTAAGTTGGTTCATATTTTTCATGTCTGGGCCATTATAGAGTCTTTATAATTTACTTAAAATATTTTTAAACAGTTTTATATATTTCCATAAATTTATAATAATTTGTGAAAGACAATATATAAAGCTTTACTACGATCTGAATTTTGATTTTGATAATGAAAAATACTTCAAATTTGACAAAATGTATCCTTATTACAGTTTTCTGCTATTCTTAGTCGTTTATGATTTGGTTATTTTTGAAATATAAATACTCATTGTTGACTGTCGTACGGTGGCCTATAATTGCGTACATCCACTTCGTTTGAACTTTGGTTGATAGTCGTCTCATTGGCAATCACACAAACTGTTACTAAATTTTTACTTGAAACAGACTGAGCCGGATTTTTTTTATTTGTTCCTGTACTCGACTCTTAAATGCACTTTTCAACTTTACGATATGTGGTTTATTCTACTGTTTGAAGTATGAAAACCATAGAATTATCCTCAAACATAAACACAAAATTAATTTATATTATTATGACAATCATTTTCTTAAAGATAATAGTTTAATGAAGCCTGTTTGGGCGGGTTGTTGTCTCTTTGACACATTCCCCATTTCCATTCTCAATTTTATTTATGAACAAACTTTTTTTTCAATTTTGCTGAAGGAAAACACAAACAAAAATAATAAAATTAGATTTTTATGGTTTAGATATTCACCCAAATTAAAGAAATTAAAGTTTTATTTGCTACCGAATTGGTCTAATTTGGATTTTATATTATTTTGTTTAGCGATTAGAACTGGATAATCTCCTTGACACATTTTGTGTTAAGAGACACGCGCCAAAGGATTTTCTCATAATTTACATATTGGTATTTATAAAAAGAGATAAAGTTCTGCGTAAGGCTTTTCCGATGCGTTTATGTCAACGTGTTTGATCAAGGTAAGCACTTTTGCACAAACAATAATTGTGGATCACTGTTCATGTGATACATGCATATTAATTCAAATGATTTCAAATTATCTTTATATTTATATAGAATTAAATAAGATAAAATAAATTGTGTACATTTTTACCATCTACTTCCAAATGCTATACTAATACGAAATTTTATTCTATTCAAAAAAAAAAAAAAAACGCATGAATTCTCTAACATTTAGTATAAAACAATTCAAAAAGATTAAGTATATACATATATTTAAAACAACATTTTTTATTAGAATATCACTAGAGTTTATGTTCATTCATAATTGTTTCATCGCAATTATATGTTATCAGCTTTTCATTTGCTCCATATACGACGGAATGTCGTAAGGGAGGGGAAGCAGAACTTTTTGTTGCTATCATTGTCGAGTCTGCGACATTTTGACGCGGGAGCAAGATATATAGCGATCCTATTTTAGGATCAGTCTGTTGTTTAAGTTTACATATACAATCTAAGAATACAGTTTTCATCAAAATCTTTGTCAAATCTTCAAGAAATTTTATGAAACTTGGGCATGGACTTCTTCAAGATTAAGAAATAGCATCTGAAGAAACAAGAATTGATTTTGTAAAAGAAATCCGGATTTTACTGATAAATGGACTAATTTTTTGGCATAGATACTTGGGGACCTTTTTTCCAAAATCCGTTATTTTATTTTTTGTTTTCTATGAATTTCAATTATTTTTGCGTTTTTCTGTATTATATATGAACTTAAATATACTCGATAGTAAAACGCAAATACAAGTTATTTCTAGTATACTTATGTTCATATAATACAGAAAAACGCGAAAGTAATTGAAATTAATAGAAAAAAAAACGGATTTTGGAAAAAAAGGGGAGGACTAAAATAAATTGTCCTGTCAGAAACCTTTACATTTTTATTATTTATTCATTCATTATTATTATTATTATTATTATTATTATTATTATTATTATTATTATTATTAGGTCTTTCCACTTTTCTGTGGAAAGACCTATTGATTTTGTTCTGATTATTATTATTATTATTATTATTATTATTGTTGTTTTTGCTTTGTAAAAAAGTTAAAAAATATTGGATGATTAATGTCATTTCACAACTTATCTTAAACATAAACTTGAAATAGGCTTTTACCGTTGGTTTTCCTGTTTAAATTGTTTTACACTAGTCTTTTGGGGCCCTTTATAGCTTGCTGTTTGGTGTGAGCCAAGGAGGTTCCGTGTTGAAGGCCGTACTTTGACCTATAAGTGTTTACTATTTACACATTGTGACTTGGATGGATAGTTGTCTCATTGGCACTCATACCACATCTTCTTATTTATCTTTAAAATGCAAAACTTGAAATAGGCCTTTAAAACGCAGTTAATTCTAATAAATAGAAGAGTGGTTCACATATAGGTAAACCAATCAAATGGAATTGTATGTACATGTAAATCAAATTATGGCAGAAAATGAGAAATACTGTTTTATCAGTATATTGTAGTATATGTAACACCGTATATATATAAAATCGAGGAGATAGCGAAAAACTGCATTCAAAATGACAGTCAACATCAAAATGCACGACAGACACAAATCCGAGAAATGAAACAAGTATCTATGATGAGTTTATGGACAAACTAATAAGATGTAAATACGAACTGGGTTTTTTCTTTCTTTTTTTATTTTTCTAGAAAGTATATGTATTGAAAGTTTTGAAACTGGTATATATACTGATGAGCAGAAATTATTTTACTTTGCGCAATGTTTTTGAAAACAAATCAACACTAATCGCTTACATAATAACCTTGATATCAATAATAAGAAAAATGCATTATTGTGTATGTAGAAAAATTCTCTGGTTTGAATGTATACAATATAAATTTTGTATGTACATCTACCAGCAACTTGTTTCCGCTTGGAAAAAAATGGCAACGATTTCCTTTCATGATATTTTTTTATTATTCGAGATCAGCGAAAAGCACTCAAGGTCTGGACTAAATTAAAAGAGGGTGGTAAAGGGGGCTCTGAACACGGAAACACGTGAAATAAAAATCGCAAAAACGTTGCACGGAAAATAAAAATCGGGAAAAACGACACACGAGAAATACAATCGTAAATATTAAGGGAAAAGGTACTAGAAGTTATTGCTCAGCCGTTCTTCGAGATCATGCAGTCATTATTAATTGATATGAAGACCCTGCGATCAACTCTTAGCGTCCGCTAGTTGCATTTGATTTGAAAAAAAATATATATTCATAGTAATTTGATAGCAATTAATATCCTAGGAACACATAATTTAAAACAATCTCCGGACTGACTTTGAATTTAGTCCTGGTTTACTTTTTAATCAAATGTGAGACAAGCACGAGAAATTAAGATTTCCGTCACGAAACACGGAAAATAAATAAGGGAAAACACGAAGCACGAACATCGAACCAAACACGAGATATAAAACGTCAAAACACGAAAACACGTGAAATAAAAAGGCCGAAAACGTTGCACGATACTAACCCTTTACCACCCTCTGAAAAGGATCACAAAGTAGCTTATAAAGGCAATTAAAATAGCCAGTGTCATATAAACAAATCTTCAATTTCAATTTATAATAAGTGGTCGTGTTCTCGTCTAAATGTTCAAATCGAATCAGAATTGGTTTATGGACCTACCTGCATACAATAGTCAACGAGAATTAAGCACAGGAGATAATGGCTTCTAACATTCAAATCAATAAAATTGAGAATTGAAACGGGGAATGTGTCAAAGAGACAACAACCCGACCAAAGAGCAGAAAACAGCCCACCAATGGGTCTTCAACACAGCGAGAAAATCCCGCACCCTGAAGCGGGCTTCAGCTGGCCCCTAAACAATAATATGTACTAGTTCAGCGAAAATGGACGTCACACTAAACTCCAAACATATAAATGAACCAAAAATTTAAAAAAAACATACAAAACTAAAAAGGCCAGGGTTCCTGACTTGGGACAGGCGCAGAAAATGCGACGAGTTTAAACATGTTTTGTGAGATCTCAACTCTCCCCACATACACCTAGCTAATGTGGAATAAATAAACACACAGCAATACGCACAGTAAAACTCAGTTTGAAAGAAGTCAGAGTCCGATGTTACAGCAGGTAACAGAAGAAAGTAAGCAAAATGACCTCATTCAAACTGATCGAAAGATTATGTCTTCATCATATGAAAATCAAGCACAATCCCTCCCGTTAGGGATTTTGTATCATACCATCATAACATATACGAGAAGAACATAACTCGTATCATGCCAACAACTAGTTTTAGAATAAATGTGTTTATTTCCGATGCAAAGACCCTATGACTGAATCAATATTTATTCCACAAAATGCCATCTTTAATGACCTGTCAACAGTTTCGCAACTATATCCCTTCTGAATATGTCTGTTTAAAGGTTTGAATGACGAATCTCTATTTACGAAAGACATAACCCTAAATTATTTAAAATCTATTGACAAAAAGACATATTCATTATTTACACCAAGTCAACAATAAGAACTAAAGAATATAGAAAATAACTAAAAATTAAGGTTTCCCCCTTTTTAATTTGTTTCTCTCTTTGTTACAGGTTAGGTCATGCAACTACAAGAAAGCTACATGTGTAGAGATCTTATACCAGTTAAAATATCCTCTCCGACATGTAAAGACCTGGGTATTCCGAAAAACACCGATGAAGTGGGCATTCCCTTGTTTACAACCCGTATCATAAAGAACCCATCGCTTCATATCGATGGCATCCGATACGAAGCAACCTTAAAAGGTTATCCGACAAAGATTGACCCTTACAGTCCAATGTGTATGATACCTCTCCCTGTGCCATTCGGAAGAGATCACATTGAACCAACTTTCGTGCGCAGAAGAAATGAACGAGAGAGAGACAGAGTCAAATGCGTTAACGAAGGGTATGCTGTATTAAAAGAACATTTGCCAATCGAACGAAAGAACAAACGTGTGAGTAAAGTGGAAATTTTAAGATTTGCGATAGATTACATTTCTCATTTGAAAGACCTTTTGGATGAAGATTCAGAAGATGCAGAAAGTGACAGTACTGGAAAGACAACTAAAAGTGAGGTTGCGTCCGCAGATATTTTAAACGAGAACGAGGATAAGAACAAAGTTCCACCAGCAAAACGAAAATGTGTGAGAAGTGCATAAAATAAACATTTTTTTTTGTATCTGTACTTCTTTCGTGCATCATCGTCGTCGTCGTCATCATCACCATGATCATCAATTATGTGATTTTTTATAGTGCTATATATACATTCTAGTCATATTTAAAATGAATTACGGTGAATCTTGTACACTTTATACTTCGGATATGCTTTTGTCGCGGCAGATTTCAGTGGACGGACAGTTTCGTTTTCTGTAAATGTTAATATGTATAGTAAATATATATAATTTTAGAAAGTGCACAATTTACGCAAAATGTATATAAAATGTGTGTTGGTGTGCAGTGTTGTTACTGTTTATTGTTAATTATTAAAACAAATATGTATACAAATCATAGACTATATATATCTTCATATCTTGTCTTTATAAGTTCTTCTTTAATCGTAATTGTTCTGAAATTATGTCCAAACGTAAATCGATCGATTGAGAAGATAGAAAACTCGAGGAATGACAAAATTCTCAATTAGTTACTAGCACATAATATAAAAAAAAACAGAATACAAATTCATAAAAAAAAAACATCGAGAGGTCTCCACACAGTCTTCAAGCATCGATTTATATTGGCAAGTGAAGTCTCCATAACGTTTACCCCACATCGCTTTTTATTCAGATCTAAATAAAGGCATTCCAATAGAAAATTGTATTCAACTTTTACCGATGTGCGAGTGTTCGGTTTAAATTTTGAGATTTTTCCTATGAAGCTCGTATAAAGAGGAGCACCGTTCAGGATAAATGTTGTATCCTATTCTAACAATCTAACAAGTTTTTAGGCGACGAAAATTAAAAAAATTGTGTAATTTTCCACTTTTGGTCAGTTTTAGTCGTTTAAAGTGATATTTTTGGACAATGAGGCCTAACTTGTATTTATATTGGTAAACACGGTATGTGTTTTACTTTTATGGTTATTGTTTCCTTTGTTACTGGTACCCAATACAATGAAAATGAAACAAAAAAGAGAAAATACATGTGTACATTCAACATCTCTGTGTAAAGGGACAGAGTGATACATTTTGAATATAGTCGTTTTGAATTTTTGATGGAGAAGGCTATTAATAAATATTTATTTAGATATTCCCTTTTAACCTTTGATACCTCTCCCTGTGCCATTCGGAAGAGATCACATTGAACCAACTTTCGTGCGCAGAAGAAATGAACGAGAGAGAGCAGAGTCAAATGCGTTAACGAAGGGTATGCTGTATTAAAAGAACATTTGCCAATCGAACGAAAGAACAAACGTGTGAGTAAAGTGGAAATTTTAAGATTTGCGATAGATTACATTTCTCATTTGAAAGACCTTTTGGATGAAGATTCAGAAGATGCAGAAAGTGACAGTACTGGAAAGACAACTAAAAGTGAGGTTGCGTCCGCAGATATTTTAAACGAGAACGAGGATAAGAACAAAGTTCCACCAGCAAAACGAAAATGTGTGAGAAGTGCATAAAATAAACATTTTTTTTTGTATCTGTACTTCTTTCGTGCATCATCGTCGTCGTCGTCATCATCACCATGATCATCAATTATGTGATTTTTTATAGTGCTATATATACATTCTAGTCATATTTAAAATGAATTACGGTGAATCTTGTACACTTTATACTTCGGATATGCTTTTGTCGCGGCAGATTTCAGTGGACGGACAGTTTCGTTTTCTGTAAATGTTAATATGTATAGTAAATATATATAATTTTAGAAAGTGCACAATTTACGCAAAATGTATATAAAATGTGTGTTGGTGTGCAGTGTTGTTACTGTTTATTGTTAATTATTAAAAAAAAATATGTATACAAATCATAGACTATATATATCTTCATATCTTGTCTTTATAAGTTCTTCTTTAATCGTAATTGTTCTGAAATTATGTCCAAACGTAAATCGATCGATTGAGAAGATAGAAAACTCGAGGAATGACAAAATTCTCAATTAGTTACTAGCACACAATATTAAAAAAACAGAATACAAATTCATAAAAAAAAAACATCGAGAGGTCTCCACACAGTCTTCAAGCATCGATTTATATTGGCAAGTGAAGTCTCCATAACGTTTACCCCACATCGCTTTTTATTCAGATCTAAATAAAGGCATTCCAATAGAAAATTGTATTCAACTTTTACCGATGTGCGAGTGTTCGGTTTAAATTTTGAGATTTTTCCTATGAAGCTCGTATAAAGAGGAGCACCGTTCAGGATAAATGTTGTATCCTATTCTAACAAGTTTTTAGGCGACGAAAATTAAAAAAATTGTGTAATTTTCCACTTTTGGTCAGTTTTAGTCGTTTAAAGTGATAAACCTTTTAATAAATGCCTATACACCATCGGAGGGGCCTCGGTGGTCGAGTGGTCTAAGTAGTCGAACTACTGTATCACTAGCCTTTCAACACTGAGGTTGTGAGTTCTAATCCCACACGTGGCAGGTGCGCTCGACTTCAATCTTAATTGGCTAGGATTGTAAGTTATCTAACCGAAGGTCGGTTATTCTCTCCGGGCACTCCGGCTTGCTCCATCAACTGACCGTCATGAAATAGCACACAGTGGCGGATCCAGAAATTTCATAAGGGGGCACTGACTATTATAAGAGGGGGCCCGCTCCAGTCATGCTTCAGTGGCCCGGGCACCATGCCCCCTCCCCCCCCTAAATCCGACTCTGGCACATTAGTGCTGAAAGTGGAGTTAAACACCAATCAATCAATATACTCCATCGGTCTGAATCTAGGTAAGTTATATGAATGAATAAACGGAAGATCCAATATTTAATCCAACATTCTTAATAGAAAACTGAAAATCAGAGAGAGAGAGAGAGCACTGACTTGTGTCAGGAACTCATACGCACTACTTTGTTTCAAACTAGTCATATCACACGAAATACTAATTCACAAAAATATTCAACCATTCCAAAGTATGTTTGTCCATCAGCGAGAGTTAGAAAAAAAGTTGTTTCAATTACATATGTATATAGATATAAGAAGATGTGGTATGAGTGCCAATGAGACAACTCTCCATCCAAGTAAAAATTATAAAAGTAAACCATTATAGATCAAAGTACGGTCTTCAACACGGAGCCTTGGCTCACACCGAACAGTAAGCTATAAAGGGCCCCAAAAATTACTAGTGTAAAACCATTCAAACGGGAAAACCAACAGTCTAATCTATATAAAAACGAGAAACGAGAAACACTTATGAACCACATCAACAAACGACAACTACTGAACATCAGATTCATGTCGACATTAGAGATAAACAATAAACAATACAAATAAGTTACATTGACAAAAAAGATAAAACAAATCTAATTTTGTTTCTTTTCCGTTTTCTCATGATATCAGAATTCCTGGTGGAGACTATTAACATCCTGGAGTATCTTGTGTGCTTCATTCAAAATATCTTATTTATAAATTTGGTGAATTGATCAGCTTATCCAATGTATGTTTCAGAATTCTGAAAATTGAGAATTCAGTGAAATATGTGGTAACGAAATCTTTAACTAAATAAATTACCAGTAATACATAAATTGCTTTCACTGAAATCCAAAACGTCACTATTGACATGACGTAGCGAACGAGCTGTAATATATACACTCCGTAAGATGGTGCTAAAGAAACATCACCGTCCAAAAAGGAAAATTTACAATATGAATCGAAAAATCATCCCTTTTGTCGCATATTTTTGTGTAGAGGTCCCCGTTTAAAACTGAAATATCTTAATCTAGAAAAGAACATCCATTGCGGTTTATATTTGATTTATTTTAAGTATAAATAAAATCCTTTGGGTAAATTTCGGCAGTATATTTAGAGAATTCTGGATTATTTAAAGAAAAATATCATCAAGATAACGGTAAGTGTTGACGAATTTATCAATTAAATGGAATTAAGACGGGTCAGTCTTTACTAAGTTTTGTCATGAACTGTGATTCAATACAGTACAGGAATAAATCTGCTATCAAAAGGGAGCGATTGGTGCCCATTGGAATAAATACAACCTGTCGATAAACGTTATTGCCAAAACGTACTAAATGTTGTCAAGGAGAAAATTCAGCTTTTATCATCTCGACACACGTCCAGTAAGAATATCTAGCATATTTCACTTTTTATTACAGAAGAAGGCTTTATATGAGTTGCAGCAGATTAATTTGCAATCAGATTTTCAAACGACCATTTAATTGAATAGGGATAAGATTGTGTGTTTGTGTTGTGTAAAGAATTGAAAAGTAAAACTGTCCACCGAATTTAAAGGACCATGCACCAAAAGCACGTAATTTATCTAAAACATACAAAGAATTATTTACACTCCAAAACAGTTAATTCCACTATTCTTATATGCTTTATACAGAAGTTAATGAAAAGTTCTTTTGTAGTAGTTAAGAAACTAGTTAAAAGCACTGAAAGATTAGTTGCAGAACATTAACTGTAGGCCGCGATGGAACGACATTTTACGGATTTTTTTTGATGTAGTTTAGGAAACTAATACATAGTAGGGACCTTCAAATGTTCAGAGGAGGCCCTTAGCTGAGATGTTGATTGTTTACTATAAGACTCTCTGTGGAGTATTTTCTCAGAATCAAGTAAGTGCCTGTGAAATTAAGATAAAATAAAATGCACACAATGTAACACATAACAACTTGAACAAGAAACGGTTTTAGATCAGGGAAGATATGTCAATGGTAACTAAATTTAACAATTGGGGACGCAAACCCTTTCGTCTCATATAACGGATGGACGCCGAAAGGAGATGATCTGTAACACATTTTTTGACAGAAATTAAATTTGCTATATATATTCTGACACTCTTTACTCTTTGTAAAGTATTATAATTTGTATCCATAAATATTCAAATATCGATTATTAATTTGTCTACCAAATTTTGACTGCACTTGCATGTACGGTGACAAAATTGTATTAATGTGGAAACTGAAATTTCCTTGAAAAGTGTCAGTGAAAGATATTTTATAGCATTCGAGCTAATACAGCTTTGAAACAAAGATTTACCTGAACATACGGTATTATAGGCATAAATGAGTTAGAGCGTGCGATCGTGGTGGCAGTGAAGTTCAAGTTTGGAAATAATTTCGCATTGGTGAAAGGTTACATTGACAAAAAGATAAAACAAATCTAATTTTGTTTCTTTTCCGTTTTTCTTTTCTTTCAAATAAAAATGTTATACCATATGCTTCTCCTCAAATAAGCATAATCATTAATATACTTCGACAGTAGACGTACTGATTTTATGCATTAAGAACAAACCACAGCTACTTAAAATCAACATACATGTTATACCGTATGTGATAAATTGTTCCCAGTTACTGAGACATGCTCAAAATACTTAATCTTTTGACAATACAAAGACTACATATTCCCTCCTCATGATATCAGAATTCCTGGTGGAGACTATTAACATCCTGGAGTATCTTGTGTGCTTCATTCAAAATATCTTACTTATAAATTTGGTGAATTGATCAGCTTATTCAATGTATGTTTCCGAATTCTGAAAATTGAGAATTCAGTGTAATATGTGGTGACGAAATCGTTAACTAAATAATTTACCAGTAATACATAAATTGCTTTCACTGAAATCCAAAACGTCACTATTGACATGACGTAGCGAACGAGCTGTAATATATACACTCCGTAAGATGGTGTTAAAAGAACATCACCGTCCAAAAAAGGAAAATTTACAATATGAATCGAAAAATCATCCCTTTTGTCGCATATTTTTTTGTGTAGAGGTCCCCGTTTAAAACTGAAATATCTTAATCTAGAAAAGAACATCCATTGCGGTTTATATTTGATTATTTTAAGTATAAATAAAATCCTTTGGGTAAATTTCGGCAGTATATTTAGAGAATTCTGGATTATTTAAAGAAAAAAATATCATCAAGATAACGGTAAGTGTTGACGAATTTATCAATTAAATGGAATTAAGACGGGTCAGTCTTTACTAAGTTTGGTCATGAACTGTGATTCAATACAGTACAGGAATAAATCTGCTATCAAAAGGGGAGCGATTGGTGCCCATTGGAATAAATACAACCTGTCGATAAATGTTATTGACAAAACGTACTAAATGTTGTCAAGGAGAAAATTCAGCTTTTATCATCTCGACACACGTCCAGTAAGAATATCTAGCATATTTCACTTTTTTTTATTACAGAAGAAGGCTTTATATGAGTTGCAGCAGATTAATTTGCAATCAGATTTTTCAAACGACCATTTAATTGAATAGGGATAAGATTGTGTGTTAGTGTTGTGTAAAGAGTTGAAAAGTAAAAACTGTCCACCGAATTTAAAGGACCATGTACCAAAAGCACGTAATTTATCTAAAACATACAAAGAATTATTTACACTCCAAAAACAGTTAATTCCACTATTCTTATATGCTTTATACAGAAGTTAATGAAAAGTTCTTTTGTAGTAGTTAAGAAACTAGTTAAAAGCACTGAAAGATTAGTTGCAGAACATTAACTGTAGGCCGCGATGGAACGACATTTTACGGATTTTTTTTGATGTAGTTTAGGAAACTAATACATAGTAGGGACCTTCAAATGTTCAGAGGAGGCCCTTAGCTGAGATGTTGATTGTTTACTATAAGACTCTCTGTGGAGTATTTTCTCAGAATCAAGTAAGTGCCTGTGAAATTAAGATAAAATAAAATGCACACAATGTAACACATAACAACTTGAACAAGAAACGGTTTTAGATCAGGGAAGATATGTCAATGGTAACTAAATTTAACAATTGGGGACGCAAACCCTTTCGTCTCATATAACGGATGGACGCCGAAAGGAGATGATCTGTAACACATTTTTTGACAGAAATTAAATTTGCTATATATATTCTGACACTCTTTACTCTTTGTAAAGTATTATAATTTGTATCCATAAATATTCAAATATCGATTATTATTTTGTCTACCAAATTTTGACTGCACTTGCATGTACGGTGACAAAATTGTATTAATGTGGAAACTGAAATTTCCCTTGAAAAGTGTCAGTGAAAGATATTTTTATAGCATTCGAGCTAATACAGCTTTGAAACAAAGATTTACCTGAACATACGGTATTAATAGGCATAAATGAGTTAGAGCGTGCGATCGCGGTGGCAGTGAAGTTCAAGTTTGGAAATAATTTCGCATTGGTGAAAGTGACCATTTCAATACCTTCTCGAATTCATTATGTTTATATGAAGGTTAGAGATTTTCCGTCCGTAAATGAGTTTGTTTTTATGTAACGTATGCAAATCTTTTTTGATTGATTTGAATGTTTACATTCTCTTAAAACCCCGCTAAAAATACAACAGGGATGGATGTGTTCTAGTATAATTTGTAGTGACATTCGAAATTTTGCACTTGCAAATAGTTTCTATTGTTGTAAAACGCTATTATATCCACTTATTTGAACTCTGGTGGATAGGTGTCTCATTGTCAATCATACCAAATCTCATTATTTTTATATTTATCAAGAATACATTAATTGTACCATTGTTATAATATATCTATATTTAAAACGATCACTCGCTGTACGTCACAAAATATTAAGCAAATGTATGTTCGAACATCGACAATGACATTTTCGTCCAATCAAATAACAGACCAGCGACAACGCCCATGCTGTTACCATAGTTTAGCTTTATTAGGCCAAAAGTTACGAATTCGACACAACATCGACTGCGTCGAAAAACGGCTAACCAGAAAAACAGAAATCGTCTAAAGTCAAATTATTACGTATATGAGAGATGTAACATTAGATTAAAGCCAGCAAGATATGACTGATGAGTTTGAATATACCTTTGGTATCTTCCGCCTGTCTTTTGATTAATTTACAAACTGAAAATGTACATCCAAAATGCACACGTATCATTTAAATCATGCCAGTATCAAAGCACTCGCTGGTTGGAATTTCGGTTATCAACAGTGGTACCAACCAAATGATATTGATATACACATAGGATACCAGGGTTCAGAGTTAAAAAAAACCAAGAAATTTGATCTGCATCAGGAAAGTTGGTATATTTTCAACCTTGCAAAACACCCCTCAAAAAGTTGTTTTAAGCTTTTTAACATGCAGGAACAGTGGCACTCTCTCCCACACGGAGCATCGTAATTAACATCCCCATTCCGACTGGAAATGACTGCGGGTCCATATAATTATCAACATTCATATTTGAGATACTGAGATACTGATATACGCAGTTGTGAAATAATAATAATAATACTTTTACATACATTTTGTATTTCGTCCATCGGCTTTGTACAGTGTACGATTGTAAGAAAGATAACTCTACATGTAATAGATTCACAAGACTGCATGAGTTATCTAACATTTTATATAAAGAAGTGAGATAACAAAATTAAACAGATAAAAATACACACCAGAAAACGGTAATGAAATTGATTATGTTGCTAATAAACTGAAACAGGACAAATGAATTGACGAAAGGGAGAGCGTGAGAAGGAGAAGAGAAATTGACGAATACAATGCATAAAATGAGCCATAATCAGTTTCTGATTGAAAGAAATGACTTAAAAAACTGCACTCTTTAAATAAAATTCCGAGTTTTGAATATCCCATGCTTAAATTTGCAAAATTAATGACAGAAAAAGCGGACCTGCCTATGCGCTTTTTGCATATTGAATTTGTTATGTGCTCATACCCATTCTATTCATTGAAAAATGGAGTCTTACAATTTCTGTTAACAAGCAATTTTTGCTTTAATAATTATATGCCCTTAAAAGAACAAATTCTTGATGGGTGTATGCAGTATTCCACCGGAATTAGGTATATTTCTATGAGAAATAACATTATCCCATAAATTGCTTTAGAGGATGGAGGCATTTGTTTTGCTCACTTGTGGTCCTGCAGTCGTAAAGGCGCTCGTCATAGTTTGTAACATTGCTTATGTTAATATTGTTTTTTTTTGTTTGTTATAAAAATTATTTGCAAACTTTGAATAAGCTGCCGTTTGTTTTAGGATCAGCTTTATTTTGTAAAATGGGATGACTGAATTTTATACTCTTTATACGACATAACAACATAAATTTATCAAACAGTTATTCTTTATCTGATAAATTGTTTTTTTTTTTCTTTTTTTTTTTTTAAATTGGATATGTTTTTTATATCTGTTTTTGTAATAAAACTTATACAAAAATGTTTAAATTGGACAGTAAAATCCTTAAAGCCATTAGATATTTTATTAATTATGTTGATATATAAATAAGAAGATGTGGTATAATTGACAACGAGACAACTCGCCACTAGACACCAAATTATATAGAAGTTTCACCGTACGGCTTTCAACAATGAGTAAAACCCATACCGCATAGTAAGCTACAAATGTATAAAAGGCCCCGAAATGACAACTGTTAAACAATTCAAACGAGAAAACTAACTGCCTAATTTATGTACAAAACAATAAACGAAAAACAAATATGATATACAACAACAAACGACAATCACTGAATTACAGGCTCCTGAGTAAGGACAGGCACTTGCAGAATATGAATTATATATTAGTCAAGAAATTGGAATTTTGTTGGTTACTAATTGTTTGACTCTTATTGCTGATTTGTGTCTTGACTTTTATGAAACACAGATTATAGTTAAACACAACACAATATGCGTTTATTCCATGAAGGTACCTCAGGGGGCAATGACAAAGATACAATCATAATTCAGTTATACAAACAATACAGAACAAGAACACAATGTATAATAAACAAAAACAATATACGATGCCTTTTTAAATGTTTAGTTCTCTGCTATAAGGATGTTTGCGTCAGTGCAAACCAAGGATGTTTGCGTCAGTGCGAACCAAGGATGTTTGCTGCAGTGCGAACCAAGGGGAGACAAACATTTTGGTAAATTGATTGCTTAGCTGTAGTAGACAAAAGTGAACGGTGCTTAAAATTCACACGAATTTCCCCGTGTCTAAACCAGTAAAGCAAGCAAGAAGTAATACATAAATAGATAAATACTGAACTACATGATTGACATTTTCAGCGCTACATGCAGATGTTTAGACGAAATGAACCTGATTTGAGTCATTATCACTTATTTTTTTTCACCTGAACATTATTAAAAGTGAATTTGGTAATTTTTCAGACCTTGTTTTAGGATTTCTAGCGGTAATCTTCAAATAAAAAATTGACAAAAGTAACGACTTTTCCACTCCTATAGTATTTTTTCATTTCAATGATATTGATGTTTTGTAGGGTCTTTCTTATGGATTGTGCATTGTATATTCGATATACCCGTGTTTGTAATGATGTCTCAGATTTCAATAAAGTTGTATACTTTCGTTTTTCTCTTTACTTAACAACCTTTACCTGTTGTTATACAGATATCATATTATAAACAAAGCTTTTACTTAATTCTTCCACAAATATAGACATTTTTTGTTGAAGTATATGTCCATTTGGAAGAACTTAATAAAAAGTTATAGTTCTCACCAATGTTATTGTTGTGATACCAATATTATGTTTAAAGCAAACGTTTTTTTTATTCTTATTATTGAAAACGTGCTTATTATGTTTGATGGTGTAAAGAGAGTCGGTATACCTATGGGTACCAAATGCGCGTCTCTTCACGCCAATGTTTATTTATACATATTGGTGTATTTCATACACGAAAAGGGAAACTCAAAGATGACTGAAAAGAAGGTAGCATTATTATCTGTTCTGCTTTATATGTGCTTGGTTTCCTTTCACTGAATAATTGTGTGACTGTCGATCAGGTCTATCACATTGAACTTAATATACACGTTAAATATTCCCCATAAATAGTAATATATGCTCATACTAAAAAAAAAATGGGTCTCACCTAGAAATCGACGGTTTAAGAAATATCAGATCAGCTTTACCTTGAAGAAAAAAAAAGAAATCATTGTGTATGTCAAAATGTAATATATGAATGAAAGTATAATTTGTTTAACTTCGAAAGTTGGGTTGCTGCACGAAAGATATGAACTGGAGGAGATGCGTATATGGCATTTAGACAGAAACCTAACAACACAAAAGCTAAAATACTGCTGAAGGAAAACAAACGGTCTTCGACAATAGACAAATGTCAAAGTGCGAATAAGGTTTGGAAATATGATCATGCCTGGACTTCTCCCGTCCGGCAATTAAAACCTTGCTAAATACACATGCAGCAACGTCCGGTCAAAATAGAAACGTTCAATCCGATGCTTCGTGTAGGGCATATGCCTGTACGTTTATGAACCCTTGCAACAACTCTCTGTGTGCTCCGTAGGTGGCCTGTTGCGAGGCAAATTTTCCACACCTATCCAAAATAACCTCATTTTTTACTAACAGTTAAAATTTAAATAACCTTTGTAATTTCGTTTCATACCTACATCCAGTTAAATTCAACTACAGATGTTGCGGTTCTTTTGTCTTATTCTCTTAAAATTGTAAAAAATCTCGTTATGAAATAGTATGTATACCGGTATGTTAATAGCGGTTTTAACACTTTCTGGAGTGTGAAACACATATGCTAATAACACTCAACACTTTATGCAGTGTGAAACACTCTTTAAAGTCTTGTATACGTCCCTATCCTTTACTATGGCCGCAAGTTTTAATATGCCCGTCGTCCGTCCATCTGTCCGTCCGTCCGTCAACACTTCGTACGATAACTCAAATTTGCTTAAACCAATTCTCTTACATCTTCAATACAACATGAAAATTGACGGAAGAAAGCTCCCTTTCGATTTTTTTTAATTTTTAACTCTGTCAGTCTAGAATAACGGAACTTTGACCCTTTGATTTAAGGCTTTTTTTAACAAATCGCACACTAAATTGAATTCCTCCAAACTTTAGATTATTGTGAGGATTGATGAAAAAAATAGCTCCCTTGCAATTTTTATTTTTCGGTTTGTCGTTCCAGAATTACGGAACTTGTAACTTTTACATTTAAGGCAATTTTTCAACAAATCGCGCTCTAACTCCAGTATTCCTGGATTGATTTCCTCCAAACTTTACATTATTGTGAGGCTTGATGAAAGAAAGCTCCCTTTTGAATTTATTTTTAAAGTTTCCGGTATGTAGCTTCAGAGTTATGGGACTTTAAATGTCACATTTAAGTAAATTTTTCACATTTTGTACCATAACTTGAGTTTGCTTGGATTGATTTAGTGGAACATTTACATACTGTTGGAATTGGTGAACATATCAGACTGTTTGATTGTAACGATATCCTCGGGCATGTTTTTCTATAGAGCCATTTTATTTGCTAATGATTAAATGCCTTTGAAATATCCCATTTTATTCTAGCAATAATTTCAATATGCACAATAAGGGTGTATCATGCGCTCTTGACGAAGCTGTTTATTAGATGATATATTCTCTGTAAACCATCAATATTTTTTTTTTATCATACAATGCAATTTATCTACTAAAATTCTTTGTTGAAACAATCAGTAGAAGTGACCAATATCCATTTCTCATGGAGATATTCATACCAACGTTTATGATAAACCGGACGTCTGGTTTTGTTTTGGACATTGCACAATGTCTTTCGATGATTTACTACTAGTACTAGAACATAGGCAAAGGATGTGTGGGTGATATCCGCACGTAAAACTGGATTAAACCCACCACATGTGTTGCTGGTATCGAGCTATGCTATCTAAAGCATGTGTTGTTCGTTGTTGTATGACATTGTTTGTATGACTGGCTTCGGGTGTTGGTGGTTGATCCGGTCAGGTGACATGACTGTGAGTTTTTCACGTGAAGACCTTGTATAAGAATTTCTCATGGTAATATTCATACCAACGTTTATGATAAACCGGACGATTTTTGCTTTCCTTGCTGTTGATGTTCTTATGGCTCCTTCATATAAAATGTGCATATCTCAGTTGGTTATTTTTGTGCGTGCTTGCAGTGAAGTTTTGGATTTTAATGAACGTGATATTTTCATTATTTTTAATCTTTAACGACAGGGATATAGATTTCAAATATAGAGATTTATTGTGGAACTGTGAATCCACTTGCAGGAATTAGATTAAAAGCGGTATTTCACATCCACCTTTCTACGTTACTGTATGAAATATTCTCTGAAGTAAAGCAACCGATATTATCTGTAGGACGGCAAGATTTCATATTAACAGGTTAAGTACACTGAGCTTGCTTTCAGTAACAGCGAACATTTTTTATTACGTATGATTTAGTGATTAATTTGTATTATACCGTTATTGTAGAGTTAATTGCTTTTCCCGTCCTAATTTTATTGGTATGTAGCGTTATATACGTTTTACAAGTACTATGAAAGAGATTAAAAAAGGTGATTTTTAAGATATAAAAAGTTTAGCCCCGTCACATAGTCCATATGCTATTCCTATGCTTCTTCCAGTTGATACGTAGAAACGATAATCCAAAGCTTGCGTTTCTTTCAGAATTTCTCTAATATTTGCTTACAAAGCATTTGAACCAAGCTTTTTCTTGATGGTTGATTTATACGCTCTCTTCGAAAGTATAACAGACCTCACCCTGGTCGACTTGCACGGAAAATCTGCAACAGTTGCCCATGGATATGTATAATGTTCCTTTTATCGTATTCAATCCGACTATCATTATTCTGTTATGACTATCAACGAATTTAATTTTCACTTGATACTTTCTAGTCAACAAAATCACGACAGCTGCCATTTTTTTTAGCAGAAATTGGTTACCCTTCAAAAGTACATGAATTTCTCTCCAGTTTTGATGGCGTTCGTGTTCTTCTATCCTCAGTTGTTTTGTTGCTTTTATTTTGTTTTATTGTCTTTTTGTCTTTATTTTTTCTTTCTATAGTTGTTTTTTTTCTAACTTTCTCTTATTTATAATTTTGCATGCCTCTTTATATTTTAATTTTTTTTCGTGTCTATGTGTGTGTATAAATGAAATTAGAATGCTTTAGTGTTCCCATTCAACTCCTCAAATTGATGCCTGCATCTGAAATATAAAACCGAGTATCAGACCTCATACAATAAACGCACGTACTCTTCTGTAGATAACGTAAGGGTAACATTACATCTTTCATTTAAGTATTGTGATATCTTATGACGCTTTTCATTTCATCATACATTTAAGATGGTTCATTGAATTTACATCACAAATTTATTCTACTACATGAATTGAACAGAACTGAATCTATTGATATCCCGAGAGATCAAAACAGAACTGATGACTTATCACTTTTTCTTTACGTATCAATAGGGCAGTGACGTCTACCATCCGAGATGAGTATTGATTATAACCAATTGTATATTCTATGATTGTTAATCCAAGATCAGTATACCAGAAATTCTGACCTATATGTTATTGACCCCTCTATAACGTCATTACGACCCATCTTAGTCAATGTGGTCTTAACCTAATTTGAAAAGGTCCTGTAAATAGTTACTAGCTATTGTATATTTCGACAGCTGCTATAAATCAAAACCGGACTTTGAACTCTGAAATAAATTTGATTGATCTGAGAACCCAAGTATTTAATTCAATGTAAAGATGATTCTGTTGAGAATATTTATATTTACACCAATATGCCATTAAATGTTTTTGGGTATCCCACCATTATCATACTTTACCATTTAATTAGACCAAATTGCTGAAAGACCCCAACCTGAATTATTGAAATGTATCATTTAATATCTCTGTGTAAATATGATACAACCAATCGGAATTATGCCCTCATGAATGTATCTAATACATGTAATTTTCTTAGTGGCGTCATTAGGTGGAATTGTGCAAGATTATGGTTGCATTATGGTTATTAGAAGTGAATTTTTTGTTGAACCATATACACTTATACTGAACCTATATCTATTATAGCAAGTACTGTTTTCAACTTTTACAAGAATGCGGATGTAAATGAGAAAAACATTTCTCAAATTTAATTTAACGAACCATATATAATGAAAAAAAAATACGTATATGATATACGAGTTGACGTGGACAAAATGTATAAATACACATCTTTCATTTTATTTTTGTTCTTATTTTTAACACAAGTCATTTTCAAAAGTCTAATGTTCATTTCTTTCAGGCTTCAATTTGGAAAAAAGTGTAGTCATGATACCCCTCCCCCCTCCAACATCATATTTTTATTTTTTTAATTTCCTCTTTCATACGCTTTTACCAAACAAGTACACTTACCTGTTATTGTTAACTTGTTTTTTTATGACGAGTCAGTACTCATTCTTCATTGTAAAAGATTTTGCTGAAGATAGCGCAAGTTTTGCTGTATAAATACGTAGGATCGTTGGGAGCGGAGACATTCATTTTAATGCCTCGTGTAGAGCGAGAACCACGCTGTCTGCAACTTAAAAAATACATTGAAACAACCATTGAGGGGTCTGTATAGGTGGTCTGTTGCATATGTGATAAGGCGATTGTTTTGGCTCCTTGAATTTGAAAACCAAAAAATATTATGAATCTACCAAATAACATCCGTCAGGGGTTCATAATACATAAGTTTGACAGACATCAGCATTCACAGATTTAAATTTTGTCTTACATATTTGCATTAAAGCTTCAAACTTCTTGAATTTAGTGCAAAACTGCCAAAACGGTAAAAGGAGCCTCGTTTTGAGATCGTCGTCTTTAACAAAGGCTTTACACAAAAGTTATCGGCTACAAAATGTATTTTATAAACGTGTCAATGAGTGTGAAATATCAAGTTGTGTAAATCTTTTGCTCATATCAAGTATGTCCAAAAAATTAATTGCATATGTAAAATTGTCATTTTTGGTCAAATAAGTAAATTTCAACATGTTTATAACGTCATAATGACATCACACGTGACCTTTCTGCACTTAAGTGTCCAGATTATATTAACCTGTTCATTTATTATTTTAAATGTCTCGAATAATTTCATATTTTTGAAATTTAAAGGGCCAATAACGGCTCTACCATACCTCCTCCTTACTGTCCCTATCAAGCATACCCCGGCTCATTTATCGATGGTAGCTCAAATTCGCTGTCTTCCATCGCGGCCGATATACCTTGCAAAACCTTCCCTTTTGTATTGACTGTTAATTTGTTCTCGTACTGAATATGCATGAAATATTTGACACTGGACGAAAACCAGCAACAATCAATCAATCACTCGATATTGTATGATTTATTCTAAATGTGTCTGGTTTTAGTATTTTGGGGTTTTCCCGATATATTATTATATTAGATTATTTATGTCATAATAATTCATTTTAGGAATTTAAATATTTTGTTGTAATATATGTATACATATCGCTTTGGTACTCTAAAGTCGTTGATGAAATTATTAGAACACAACAGAATGTCATGTGAAAAATAAAGAAGTCATATCGGTCAAACCTATGACAATAAGGCTAGGTAAATAATCTTGTCCTCCTCTGTTTGAAGTCTATATCCTTATCGAAAGTAAACAATTTCATGGCCAATTGTACTTTGTTGTGATCTATTTTTAGATGTTAAAGTGACAAAAATGACAATTTTATATCTTATTTTGAACATAAGTTCTAAATTTATCTTCTTCTTTTAAATCTGCATTGATTGATCTATATCCTCGAGATGGAATTTCACACCGAGGTCATAGATTGCAATCTATTTCACAAGATACAATATTGAAATTATCAAGTGTTAAACTTTAATAGAATATGCATTGTCATGATTTTAATTTAGGTATTTGTTCTAAAGAATTAACATTTTCCAGATATTTAATATCTTGTTAATATTTCATCAAATACCTCTACTGCATAAATGAGGGTTATGTTTCTACCAACTGCAATATTATTATCAATTTCTTTTATAAAGATCCTTAATGGACTTAATGGCTTCTTGTTGTTGAGATAGCTTCAGATAAAATGGACCGAAAGTTGTTTGCTTTACGTCCAGTTGCAAATACTTCATGCGTAATCATCAACTAGTTCGGCAGGTAGAACTTCGACTGGGAAAAGAGGATATGTTAAAAAGGAAAGGAAATTTTACCGTCAGTCAATTTACGAACTGTTCAAAGAGGCCGTACACATAATTTGAAGGAGTCCTTCCTTTTAATGTGTATAATACAATACAATACAATACAATATTTTTATTTTCCAAATTAAAGGGCCCATTAAGAGCATACCATTAATAACAACATGACATAAACATTACAGAGTGATTAAAGAAACATAAAATAATAGTTCAAATGCATGATTAAAGGTCAGTGGTCAAGGGGAGATAATTTTGCTGTCTATTAGAGTATTTAACTAATTTTCTGATTTTTAATATTGATAGAACTGAAAGACATTGTATTCTCTTTAATGCTAATGAACTTGGTGATGAGTATCATTACTTATTCAAATGTACCTTTTTCAACAATGTAAGAGCTAATTTTTTACCTTTAAATATAATATATGTAATAACCCAAATGTTTTACAGCCGATTTCAATGAGTGTGTAGGCAAAGGTAATACCTTTGGTTAGCTTGCTTGCTAGCTGAAGCGTGAAGTCATTCTTAGATTAGGTAAACTACCCTCCTTTAAGAGTAGACAGTCCGACAGATAACCAATTTGTCTGTAGGACTAGGCTACTTCGAAAGAAGGGTAGTACATCTTACCTAACAATGACTTCACGGTTCAGCTAGCAAGCAAGCTAACCAACGATATTATCTTTAACTACACACTCATTGAAATCGGCTGTAAAATTTAAAGAACTGATGAATACATCAGATATATTTACACTTACTGGAATAGCAAAATTTTGCAAAAGTGTTATTAAAACCTTTTAATACATGTGGTTAATCATGTTACTATAATTTGTACTTCCTGTCACATATCAGTATTAATTATATATACTATTATTGCACCTTTGTTTACCATGTTGTTCTAATGTAAATATGTTCACACTTTTATTGTTTGTTAAAAAATGTTGTACTAACATGTGGGGACTTTAGTGAAATAAAATGTCTTATGTCTTATGTCTTATGTCTTATGATTTTCTAAGTTGCAGGCCTTTGTCAAGGTATGCACATAAAATAGATAAAAAACTGCTATCTTCATTACTCATGATCCATGTAAAAAGATCATTTCTGTTTAAATTAACAAAACTGGGGTATTTTTTGATATAATCAGTCATATCTCTTCTGAGGTTATTGTAAAGAGAGCATTCCAGAAGAAAGTGCATTTCATTTTCAATAGAATTTGAATTACATTATAAACATATCCTCTCATGTCGAGGTAATATTTCATATTTACCACATACATTGATAAATCGTTCATGTCTGCCAGTTTCTATTCTTAAACAGTGATTGCTGAGTCTGTATTTTGTTAAGAAATGTTTTTTGGGTGCTTAAAATCTAAATAATTTTCATAGTCAAATGACCTCTTGAATGAAAAATAAGTGTCCAATTTGCCTTGATTCTGTAAATAAAAATCTCGCATTTTCTCCCAATCATTTTGAAAATTTAATTTGAGCGGTTTTTTCAGTAAATTTTTTAATTTATTTTTGCCTAAATTTTTAAATATATATTTAGGTCAATACCCAATTTTTCGCTGTAGAAAATGATACTAGAGAGCCATGAGTTATTGGAGCTAGTTTGAGCTTTACTCTCAATCATTTTTAACTAAGCATAAGCACTTTTCAATAAATCAGATTGGGAATTCTCTAGTCTATGCCAATACATAAACATATGTGTTAGCAAATTTATATAAAGAGGATATCTACCCAGTTCATACAGGACTGCTACATTTGTGCACATCTTTGTAACCCCAATAATATACTTGCAAAATTTTAAATTTAGCTTCTCAAACTCCCAATCTTTAAATATGTCATAAAGGGATATCTTTTTCCTTTTAGGAGTAATGTTAATAACACCCCAATTTTCACAACCATACGTTACAATTGGCTGTATACAGTGAGCAAATAAATGCAAAAGAGTTTTAATAGGAGGATTTGATGATTTCAAATCTTTATAAAGTTTAAAACTGGCCTTTTGACCTTTTTGGAATAATTGTTTCCTGGCTTCATTAAAGTTTCCAATATTTTGGATGACTATGCCAAGGTATTTGTATTGTTTAACACATTTGATAGAATTATTTCCTACATTGAAATCTTCATTAAGGAGTCTACCACTCCTATTGAATATAATAATCTTTGTTTTCTTCACATTTATTTCCATACACCAATCTTTGCAGAATGTGCACAAAGTATCAAGTCTCTTCTGAAGCCCTTCTTTTGAGTCAGATATTAATGCAAGATCATCAGCATATAGTAGACATGGTATCTTTTCATTATCTATATTGACATTATCATAATTGTTTGACAATATATCTGGCAAATCATTATTAAATAGTTTAAACAATGTGGGACTCAAAACGTCACCTTGTCGTACACCAACATTATATCTAAAAAAATCAGTTATTTTGTCTTCTACTTTGACACACACTTTGTCATTACTATACATAGATTTCAATATGTTATAAAAAGTACCATTATTTGTATGTTGTAATCATTTGTTTAATATACCAATATGAATAACCTTATCAAAGGCCTTGCGAAAATCTATATAGAGAATGGAACTACAGTACATTTACTTAAGAATAGCAAGTTTTCACGCAATATTGTAAATTCAGAAATTTTTGCGAAAATTGCGACATGGTTTCGCAAATAAAAAAATATCAAATTTTGATAGCATTTTTTGTGTATGCAGCATTTCCAAAAATCGCAATAATTAATCTCGCATTTTTGTTCATTATTCAGCATTGCAAAATTAAGAGCACTCAAAATTTCTGAAATTACACTTTCAAATAAAACTACATTTATTATCATTATTATTTTATCATGGAGGTAATTGCCAGTCGGGTATATCTACTTGGTTATTACTATAAGCAAAACTGTAACATATTTATTTGGTAGTTTTTTACGTTGAACTCAGTTTAATGTGTTAGGTTTCTATTATACCTCAAAATAAGATCATAAAGATTATCATATAAGACGGTCTGGAATAGAGTCCTCTGTTTCTATATTCTTTAATTTTTCATGTAATTTTTCTCTATTCTATATATTGTGTGCCCATTATTCTCTATTCTTTATATTATGTGCCCATTATTCCCTATTCTTTATATTATGTGCCCGTTATTCGTTATTCTTTATATTGTGTGCCCGTTATTCCCTATTCTTTATATTGTGTGCCCGTTATTCTCTATTCTTTATATTGTGTGCCCGTTATTCCCTATTCTTTATATTGTGTGCCCGTTATTCTCTATTCTTTATATTGTGTGCCCATTATTCTCTATTCTTTATATTGTGTGCCCATTATTCTCTATTTTTTATTCTTTATATTGTGTGCCCGTTATTCCCTATTCTTTATATTGTGTGCCCGTTATTCTCTATTCTTTATATTGTGTGCCCATTATTCACTATTCTTTATATTGTGTGCCCATTATTCCCTATTCTTTATATTTTGTGCCCATTATTCCCTATTCTTTATATTTTGTGCCCGTTATTCCTATTCTTTATATTGTGTGCCCGTTATTCCCTATTCTTTATATTTTGTGTCCGTTATTCTCTATTCTTTATATTGTGTGCCCATTATTCCCTATTCTTTATATTGTGTGCCCATTATTCCCTATTCTTTATATTGTGTGCCCATTATTCCCTATTCTTTATATTGTGTGCCCATTATTCCTATTCTTTATATTGTGTGCCCGTTATTCCTATTCTTTATATTGTGTGCCCGTTATTCCTATTCTTTATATTGTGTGCCCATTATTCACTATTCTTTATATTGTGTGCCCATTATTCCTATTCTTTATATTGTGTGCCCATTATTCCTTATTCTTTATATTGTGTGCCCATTATTCCCTATTCTTTATATTGTGTGCCCATTATTTCCTATTCTTTATATTTTGTGCCCATTATTCTCTATTCTTTATATAGTGTGCCCATTATTCCCTATTCTTTATATTTTGTGTCCATTATTCCCTATTCTTTATATTATGTGTCCGTTATTCCCTATTCTTTATATTTTGTGCCCGTTATTCCCTATTCTTTATATTGTGTGCCCATTATTCCTATTCTTTATATTGTGTGCCCATTATTCCTATTCTTTATATTGTGTGCCCATTATTCCCTATTCTTTATATTGTGTACCCATTATTCTCTATTCTTTATATTGTGTGCCCATTATTCTCTATTCTTTATATTGTGTGCCCATTATTCTCTATTCTTTATATTGTGTGCCCGTTATTCTCTATTCTTTATATTGTGTGCCCATTATTCTCTGTTCTTTATATTGTGTACCCGTTATTCTCTATTCTTTAAATTGTGTGCCCATTATTCCCTATTCTTTATATTGTGTGCCCATTATTCCCTATTCTTTATATTGTGTGCCCATTATTCTCTATTCTTTATATTGTGTGCCCATATTCTCTATTCTTTATATTTTGTGCCCATTATTCTCTATTCTTTATATTTTGTGCCCGTTATTCTCTATTCTTTATATTTTGTGTCCATTATTCCCTATTCTTTATATTTTGTGCCCCTTATTCCCTATTCTTTATATTGTGTGCCCGTTATTCTCTATTCTTTATATTGTGTGCCCATTATTCTCTATTCTTTATATTTTGTGCCCCTTATTCTCTATTCTTTATATTTTGTGCCCGTTATTCTCTATTCTTTATATTGTGTGCCCGTTATTCTCTATTCTTTATATTGTGTGCCCATTATTCCCTATTCTTTATATTTTGTGCCCATTATTCCCTATTCTTTATATTTTGTGCCCATTATTCTCTATTCTTTATATTGTGTGTCCATTCTTCCCTATTCTTTATATTGTGTGCCCATTATTCTCTATTCTTTATATTGTGTGCCCATTATTCTCTATTCTTTATATTGTGTGCCCATTATTCTCTATTCTTTATATTTTGTGCCCATTATTCTCTATTCTTTATATTTTGTGCCCATTATTCTCTATTCTCTATATTTTGTGCCCGTTAATCTCTATTCTTTATATTATGGCGCTGCATTGTTATCTATTCTTTATTTTTTTTTGCCCTATTTTTCTCTATTCTTTATATTTTTTGGCCATTATTCTGCACTTTTTGCATTCTCTATTCTGTAAACCCCATCCAGACCTCAGTCATAATCAGGAAAACGTGGGAGACATTTGACCGTTACCACTATAGTTATAATAGTTTTTTTAACTTGAATTACTTCGGTTGCTCCTTTTGTTCATCTGATTCTTTCTCAAAATATACACCAAAGATATACAGGTAATCTATTGTTTCCAGTTTTACTGACCGATTTGAATTCTAGTAGCTAGTAAAACCTAACTTTTGTGATGCACTTACTTAAAGTGGACCAATGTACTCACAAGAAACAGTTCACTGCATTTTGTCAACAAATAAAAGATGCATAAAAATTTTTACCCCTTGCAAAGATACTAAATTTACACGACCCAGGAGTAATAATTCTCCAACTAACATTTATCATTCACAAAAAGAAGACGATCTTACAAGACATTTAAATCCTTTAATAATTAAGTTATAGACATTCCTAACATTTCCCTTGTCAACGTATGCATACAGAAATGACATGACTAAAGTACACTCCGTTATGCGCATAAATTATTTGGGATTTTTCCGAATAGGAGGAAATATTCAACCTCTTAAAAGACGTTAACTAGCTCTAGTGTTTAATATTCCGGTCATTTCGATTGATACAGATTTTTCCGAATAGGTCTTTGTTATAGAGATGAAATATCCCACCGCCCAAGACATTAACTCGTTCTAGTGTCTTATATTACGACCACAAGGGGACAAATATTTCGATGTGTACAGATTTTTCCGAATAACTTCTAGCGTCTAATATTACGGTCACAAGGGGACAAACGTTTCGATGGATACAGTGGATGGATATCGGCTTTCCAATGAAACTAATAAAATATATCAAGTGTATCATTAAATGACTTTTAGAAGAAAAGTGAAATTGGAAGATTCAATAGCGTAAATAATGCACCTATCGTTCATCCTTCCCGGAAAGAGGGAAGGAAGGGGTGTTCATGTTTTTTTAAATGAATTGTTGATTTTGACGAAAAATTGATTTGTTTCAGGAGTGAAATAGTAGTTTTTTCTGTTGATATTACTGAAAATAATCTTGTTTCAGTTAGTTTTTGAAAATAAAGTTTGTTTTATATACAAGTTGTAAAAATATGCGAGAAAAAAAAGCATACCCTCCTCCCACACACAAGATAAATGGTCGATGCTTAAATGGTTTACTGCTGAGTCTCGAATATAAACATACCACATATAAGATGCTTGTGGTCAATGAAACCCGTCCCCTTTTTATGTTCTATTTAATAAGTCTATTTGTTTCCATAAAGTTTTTTCCTTCCTTTTCCTTCCTTTTACGTGTTCTTGTTTATTTCTATCCAATCTTATAGTTACAACAATTTACACGAACTGCTGTTCTGCTCTTACAATAAAAGTAACTATGCTTAATCCTACTGTTTGTTGTAGAACATCGTATATTGACCTTTAGATGACCTTTAGATGTCGTTTGGTTTCTGTCTCAATAAGGTATACCCCACATCTCCTTTTATTCAAATGAATGCATCGGAGGGATGAAAATAAGAAGGGGCTTACTTTTTGGTAACCTAAGCGACTACGGTGCATGGATCTGTTCCCAAAAGTAGCACGTATTTCGATGGTACTATTTTTGTTTTTCACCACGTTTTATCACAATGGAAAAATGGAAAAAAGATAACAGGTTGCACACAAAGGCAAAACATATTGATATTGAGCTCACTCTCACAGATAGAAGCGAATAAACACTGCGTTAAAGTTAATATTTTTTATTACCGAATTTGTGCTTCTCCTTTGAGGTCTCTTCACTCTCAACTACAATTTGCAATTTGTTATTGTTGTTGATTTTGGGAGAGGTGAGGAGGATGGAAGGGCCTGTCTTGATATTTTAGTCATGACCTCCTCTTCAATTTGAAAGTATGTCGATCCATCACTTTTTCAAGGCTATACAATATAAAGGGGAGGGGTGGGGCGGAAGGGCCTGTCCTGATATTTTAGTCATGATCTCCTCCATCAATTTGAAAGTATGTCGCCCCATTACTTTTTCAAGGCTATACAATCACCAGCCTTCCTGTGCTGGATAAGAAAAAAAACTTTGCCATGTCTATGTTACAGTTCGGACATCTCTAATTAATAACGAAATCATTACACGTACGTTTGTACGTATAGTAGCTGACATGTTCAAAACGTTAACAGAATATATATACAGGCGGTGTTGTACCTCTTTTAAGACCTTAATACACTTGAATTGATATATGATGGTCGGGATGAGGGTTCTTCATTCATTTCTCTTTAGTATTTTTTAGACCATTTTTCTCTATTCTCTATTCATTTTGTCCATTATTCCCTATTATTTATAATTCAGCACCCCATTATTTTCTATTCTTTATTATTTTTGCCCTTTATTCTGCTCTTTTTGTCCATTATTCTCTATTCTGTAAACCCCATCTAGACTCTCATATATTAGACAAAATGACACAGAAGGAATTTGATCTAAATGACAAAAATGTTTGTATGCCTTTGATTTAAAATTTATAACTTTATATGAAGCTCATTTTCAAATACTCACCTTTAATTACATCAACAATTAGAACGTGTCATAATTTGCATTGAAATATTATCTAGTCTTTGAAAGGATATTATCAATGTGCTCGTCTTCTACATATAAATTTTCTATTCAATAAATCATACCCCAAAAATGAAACGATAACAAATTTATTAGAAACGAATTCCTGAAGACAAATTAAGAACCTCAGAGAGATGACATTCATATGCATAATAAAATAAAATCCTTTACAGAAGCTATTTTACCAAAAATGAAAAAATGAAAGTGTAATTTATAAGTTACGCTAAATATTTCACAGCTAATAAAAGACGACAGAAAACAGCGGTCATGCATAATATAGATTAAAATCTCAATCTGAAAAAATGCAATGAAAAATGAATGATTAAAATAAAAAAATACATTAAATATTGATAAACATGGATTAAAATTTGTAAAAATTTTCAAAATAAGATAAACCTATATATAAAAATAAGAAGATGTGGTATGATTGCAAATGAAACAACTCTCCACAAGAGACCAAATGACACAAAATTATCAACTATAGGTCATCGTACGACCTTCAACAATGAGCAAAGCCCGCACTGTTTTATTTAGTCGTGAAGAAAAAATGATCACATATCTCGAAAACAGAAAGTTTGTTAATAAACGAACAAATGATGACCATGGTGGCTCGACAACATCGATTTAGAGTATGCAGAGATTCTATCCCAACAGGCCTTAAATACAACCGATCAATTGTCTTAAATGAACTTTTAGTTATCAAATGGTAATTCTGCCAGTTTTGTTGCCCCCTTTCATGAACGTATTTGATTGAATAAAAAGAGATGTGGGGTATATGTCAATGAGACAGCAACCAAACGACAAAAATAACTAACGACGTCTAGAGGACATTTGTCCGCATTTTTACAAAAAAAAGAATAAGAACAAGTTGATGTTTTATACTTAGTATCATTATCCATCGACTATAAGGGGACGACCATTTGATTCTATGGAGAGTGCAGATGTTTTTTTTTTTTTTTTCGGGCGGAATATTTATTTTCAATTCTAGGCCGGCTTTATTTCGCGCATTATTTTCTGAATTTTGTTGGGCAGAAAGATTATCATCCAGTCTTCGGCAAGATTATCCCAGGATATTCATTTCCAAAACCTTCCCTGCCCCTACCCCAGAAATTGAAATGGTCATCCCATAGCATATTAGTTCCAGTAGAAAATAGCTTATTCGATTACTTTCTATAAGGAACCGAGTATTATCTATAAAGCTGAACTAGTCTGTGTGAACCGAGTAATATCTTATATGTGTGAACCGAGCAATATCGTATAAGCTGAACTAGCCTGTGTGAACAGTGTTATATCTTATAAACTGAACTAGCCTGTTTGAACCGAGCAATATCTTAAAAGCTGAACTAGTCTGTTTGAACAGAGCAATATCTTATAAGCTAATTTTAGTATGTGCAAACCGAGCAATATCTTATAAACTGAACTAGCCTGTGGGACCCAAGCAATATCTTAAAAGCTGAATCAGCCCGTGTGAACCAAATCATAAATATTTAAAGTGAACCTCTATATGTTAAACAGGTTAGCTAGAACAAGATTGCAAGTGTATTTTATTTTGAAAATAAAATGTCATGTTCTAGTTTTTTTCATGGTTATATATAAACAGTAGTTACAATTTTGTCAAACATTTTGCCAGATGATCATGACCGAGATAGAATGATGTAAACCAATGTGTGAAGCCTATAGTTTGAATGTTGTACCTGTAATTTTGATTGACAGTACAATGTTGAACTTGAACTTGAACTTACATTGTTATCTGTTTAAATGGAAAAATGCTCATTCATGATTTTTTTAAATCAATCAATGGCAAAACCTCGTTGGAAGATAGTCAAATAGTTAACGCTTTGGTAGTTCCATTATTTTTTATGAAATGATATGCTTTGTAACGGTTTAAATTAAATCCAATAAAATTTAAACACATATTCTGGCAGGTATGTAGAATTGTCAAAAGTAGCTCATGGACGTTAAATACTCTTTGAAATTTGTCCATGACATGGTCTTAAACCATTTAATCTCCATTTCGTTCGAATGTTGTTTTATCGTCGCCATTAAGGATAATTAAGGGTCTACACCATAAATTAATGATTAGGCCAATAAGAATATTGTCATATGGTGATTGAAATAATTATGGTATTAGTAAGTCGTCATGTATATATATATGTTCTTGCATGGTTCTGAAAGAGCATGGAGTAAATTATGAAAAACAGTGTCTCTTAAAATTTAATAGCTAATGACACATTAAAGGTACTGATAATTTATTCACAGTTTATAAAAAACTTATTTGCCAAAACTCTTACATACACTATTTGATTTTCCAAAGTGCTACATACATAAAAATGATTACAAATGAATCTATATACTATATCTAAGTATATATTAGTATAAATACATTAACCTCTGATCAAAACAGAGAATAAATAGCATTCCAGTAGTTCGGTAATGTCAATTTTCAATGACACCGGCTACAGGATATGGTAAAGTGTGTGTTCAGGATATGGTAAAGTATGTGTTTAGTATATGGTAAAGTGTATGTTCAGGATATAGTAAATTATGTATTTCATAAATGGCAAAGTATGTGTTCAGGATATTGCAAAGTATGTGTTTAGTATATAATAGAGTGTGTGTTCAGGATATAGTAAAGTATGTGTTCAGTGTAAAGTAAAGTGTGTGTTCATGATATGGTAAAGTATGTGTTTAATATATGGTAAAGTGTGTGTTCAGGATATAGTAAAGCATATGTTCATGGCTTGAGGCTATGGTAAACATTGTGTTTATGATATGGTAATGTATGTGTTCAGGATATGGTAAAGTGTGTGTTCAGGATATGGTAAAATATGTGTTCAGGATATGGTAAAGTATGTGTTCAGGATATGGTAAAGTGTGTGTTCATTATATTGTAAAGTATGTGATTAGTATATGGTAAAGAGTGTGTTCAGAATCTATTGTTAATCATGTGTTCAGATTATCGTAAAGTGTGTATTCAGGATATGGTAAAGCGTGGTTTCCAGTTATTTTAAAGTATGTGTTCAGGATATGGTAACGTGTGTGTTCATGATATGGTAAAGTATATGTTAAGTATATGGTAAAGTGTGTGTTCATGATATTGTAAGGTATGTATCCAGGATATATAATAAAGCGCGTGTTCATGATATTGTAAAGTATGTGTCCAAGATATAGTTAAGTGTGTATACAGGTTATGGTTACCTGTGCTCAGGGCTTTAGGCTATGGTAAACAATGTGTTTATGATATGGTAATGTATGTGTTCAGAATAATATAAAGCGTGTGTTCAGGTTATGGTCAAGTATGTGTTCATGATATAGTAAAGTATGTGTTCAGGATATGGTAATGTATGTGTTCAAGATAATGTAAAGTATGTGTTCATATATTTTGTGTTCAGGATATGTTCAAGTGTGTATATGTAATGTATGTGTTCAAGGTAATATGGTAAAGTGTGTATGCGTTAAGGTTATATTGTATATTGTAATGTGTTCAATATATTTTGTGTTCAGGTTATTATGGTCAAGTGTGTGTTCAGGATATGGTAAAGTATGTGTTACGGATATTGTTAAGCATGTTCTCAGGTTAAGGTGAAGTGTGTGTTCATGTTATGGTCAAGTGTGTGTTCAGGATATGGTAAAGTATGTGTTACGGATATTGTTAAGCATGTTCTCCGGTTAAGGTGAAGTGTGTGTTCATGTTATGGTGAAGTATGTGTTCAGGATATAGTAAAGCGTGTGTTCAGAATATGGTAAAGTGTGTGTTCATTATATTGTAAAGTATGTGATTAGTATATGGTAAAGAGTGTGTTCAGAATCTATTGTTAATCATGTGTTCAGATTATCGTAAAGTGTGTATTCAGGATATGGTAACGTGTGTGTTCATGATATGGTAAAGTATATGTTAAGTATTTGGTAAAGTGTGTGTTCAGGATATTGTAAGGTATGTATCCAGGATATATAATAAAACGCATGTTCATGATATTGTAAAGTATGTGTCCAAGATATAGTTAAGTGTGTATACAGGTTATGGTTACCTGTGCTCAGGGCTTTAGGCTATGGTAAACAATGTGTTTATGATATGGTAATGTATGTGTTCAGAATAATATAAAGCGTGTGTTCAGGTTATGGTCAAGTATGTGTTCATGATATAGTAAAGTATGTGTTCAGGATATGGTAATGTATGTAAGGATATGGTAAAGTATGCGTTAAGGTTATGGTAAAGTGTGTGTTCGTTATATTATAAAGTATGTGTTCAATATATTTTGTGTTCAGGTTATTATGGTCAAGTATGTGTTACGGATATTGTTAAGCATGTTCTCAGGTTAAGGTGAAGTGTGTGTTCATGTTATGGTGAAGTGTGTGTTCAGGATATAGTAAAGCCTGTGTTCAGGATATGGTAAAGCGTGTGTTCAGGATATGGTAAAGCGTGTGTTCAGGATATTGTAAAGTATGTGTTCAGGATGTGGTAAAACATGTGTTCAGGGCTTTCGGCTATGGTAAAGTATGTGTTTGTGATATTGTTAAGTTTGTGTTCATGATATAGTAAAGTATATGCTCATGATATTGTAAAGCGTATGTTCAGGATATTTTAGTGTATGTGTTCAGGATATATCAAAGTATGTATTCAGGATATGGTAAAGCATGTGTTCAGGGCTTGAGGTTATGGTAAAATATGTGTTTATGATATGGTAAATAGATATAGGAAGATGTGGTGTGAGTGCAAATGAGACAACTCTCCATCCAAATAACAATTTATAAAAGTAAACCATTATAGGTCAACGTACGTAATGTATGTTTTCAGGATATGATAAAGTGTGTGTTCAGGATATGCTAAAGCATGTGTTCAGGACTGCGGCTTTTGTAAAGTATGTATTTATGATATTGTTATGTATGTGTTCATGATTTGGTAAAGTATATATTCATGATATGGTAACGTATGTGTTAATGATATGGTAAAGTGTACATGCGTTCATTATAATGTATATGTTCATGATTAGATTAATTATGCATATTTGAGTTCAGAATTAGTAATGTTCATATGAAAGTGTATGTTTAAGATTAGATTAATAATGTATGCCTTCCTAATAATGTTTACATCTACTATATGTTCAAGATTAGATAAATTTTGTATGCGTTCTGAATAAAATGTTTATGTTGTAAATATGTATTCAGGATAACATTTATCATGCAAGCGTTAAGAATAACGTTTATGGTGTAATTATGAGTTCAGGATAGGCTTACTTATGCATGTGTTCAGAATAAAGTATGTGTTCAGGATAAAGTTCATTGTTTATGCGTTCAGAATAATGTTTGTGTTCAAGATAAGGTACATTGTGCATGCGTTCAGAATGAAGATTCGTTCACTATGCCCGTGTTTGATTTCAATGAACGTTATCTATGTATCACTGGTAAAACTTTGAATCAGGGATTTCGTTACCACGAATTACTTAAAACCTTTACTAAATTCGTTCATAGATATAAAGATTTGGTTTGGAAGTTTTGCTGTACCAGTAGAAAGTTCATTACAAACAAGACATTGCATCACAATAGCTACGGTGGTGTTGTTTATAGAGCCCATATATTAAAATACGATCAGTATAAATTAGTGGATTTTTTAAAACAAACTTATTCTAAAAGGTTATCAATTTAACACTGTAAAAAGATTTTGAATATTGTTTTACGTCCTTAAAAAATGGTCTCTGGTGAAAAATGGTTCCAATGGCAATTATACTACATCTTATTTTTATATTTGTTTTTCGTGCGTACGTTCAGAATGAAGTATATTATGTTGTAATTATAATTTCAGGAATAAGGTATATTATGCATGCGTTCATTATAAAGTGAATGGTGTTATAAGCTGTTCAGAATAAGGTTTAGTTTGCATGCGTTCAGAATAAAGTTTGTGATAAGGTCAATTACGTATAAGTTCAGAATAAAGAGTGTGGTGTTATAATGTGTTAAGGAAAAGGTTTTAGTTTATATACGTTCAGAATAAAGTTTGTGATATGGATCGGGTTCATTACGTATGCGTTCTGAATGAATATAAAAATAAAGAATCCTTGTATCAACTAGAATATATATGCTACATATGCAAGCGCTGCCAGAATGTTGCTACACAGAAATGGCAGGTTCACAATAAGAAAACTAAATTCATCTTTTTTGTCGTAAAGTTTAGTTCTTGAGTAGCTCCTCTATGCAATCTGTCTCATAAGAATAAACGAACAAGTCGGCAAGCCGAGGGGCACCGTTGGTTTCCATAGAAAAAAAAACGAGTGTATGTCAAAAAACACTTCCCCCAAATTTATCCTATATGTTGCGTCAATAAACAAAAAATCAAGCATCATAATTGATGATATTAGTTTCGGGGAACCTTTTGTTGAATCAGAGCTATTTTCAACATAGTATGATTTGTCTCTTCTGAGAAGGGTTGTTGATAATGTTAATGTTACCTTTTAAATTAATTTAGCAGAAAGCAGAA
The DNA here is from genome assembly GCA_017311375.1 of Mytilus coruscus. Lineage (NCBI taxonomy): Eukaryota > Metazoa > Mollusca > Bivalvia > Mytilida > Mytilidae > Mytilus > Mytilus coruscus. The sequence continues at coordinate 45,065,364 of CM029603.1, read as the reverse complement.
AGTTTGTTTCAATTTTGTGAAAATAAGCTCAAAAACTTCGGTGGTACATTATTTCAACCTCGTTTGGATCTGTACGCTTGTGAACTATGATGTTATCCCAGTTGGAGACCGATCCGGCATGTGCTCAGCATGTTCAGTTGCTAATAAGAATTTCAGCAGAAAAAGTGAAACAAGGGACAGGGGCACCTATTCCGTGGACTGATTCGGCTTACAAAAAATAATTCTGATAGAGGTAAAACGAAGATTTACATTTCATATTTAGATATTAAATCAGAAAAATCGGCATACTTCTAGTATTGCGCGTGCTTGCCTGTCTAGTTACATTGGTATGGCAATCGGCAATCCTAGGAGGTCATGTCGATGGCGTTAAGTCCAAAAAACGGACACCTTCCGACCTAGAGCATTAAGTTGCTATTATCTTTTTTCAAAGATGTTTAAAACATCCAAAACGTACTAAGCAAAATATACACGAAATGTTGATAATTCATAACTACTCTATTTATTATTTATTATTTTCTATGCAACTTTTGTAATTCTGATAAACGTTTTAGTACCGGTACGTTATAATCAAATTGAATATTTGGGTTAATTTGATGGGAATGAAATTTGCAGCTAATGCCTCATTAAAACGGTGGATCAGTCTAGCAACATAATTCTTTGCACGGTTGGTTGAGGTAAAAGATATAAGTGTTTACTTGTAAGGAATAAACTTTTTGTGTAATTTATGTCACTTTTTCTGTTTTGTATATACATCAAAGATTATTTATTATGTAAAATTACAAAGCGATGTCATTTAAAGTGACAATGTCATTGCGACTGAAATTCTTATCATTCCGTTCGACAAAAAATGTAACAGAAATGTTCAGAACGCGTGAAAGTTGTCATAAATCTGCAAATATATATACAAGTCGTGTTCAGATTTATATATATATATTATATTCATTATTTCATATACAAACAAAAACAAAGAACGACGGACATGGTCCAGATAGTATGCATATTACTGTTTAAGCTCATATTTCCACATTTTTGTCATACTTTGGAGACTCTTTAGAGATCATAAGATAAGATAATTTTATTGGTTCAAAATCCAAAATTATAGGATTGTTACCAAGACAATAAACATTGACTATACATAAACATACAAACATAATCTGACCACATTTATAAACATTATATATATAACTGTATATCCCTCCATTATTAAAAGAAAATATTGATACAATAATAAATGAATGTATATAATCTCTGCTGCGGAGGTGGTATCACAAAGTTATTAAGTACTCAATAAAGCATTTTAGAATTATACATGGTGCTTATGAATTTTACAATAATTTTAATTATATCAGTCTCATCACAGGTATACAAAATTTAAATCTTGCTTCATTAGTCATATTTAAAAAAGAGGGAACTATTTTACTAATTTTGGAAAATAATTGTTCTCTAATTGTATTTAGTTTTGTACATATTATAGTGAAATGAAATTCATCTTCTAGTTCTAAAAGACACAAGGGACAAATTCTAACTTTCTTCTACCAGTGTTTTAGTTGATCATATGAACCCCGAAAAAATACAGTAAACAATTGAATCAAAATTACAGCGATATAATTTCATATAATTTCATTATTGTTTTTACATCATTTCATTTTATTATGTCAAAGATGCACTTTTTCAAAATTTTTAATGCAAATTTGTACTAATTTCTTATGTTTTATTACATTTATTAATTAAAATGACTGAATGTTTCTTGCTTCTAATTCTACTTTCCTTTCATCCTTCTGGTAAACACATATGAAAATAAGCCTCCGAGGGCGGTGGGGTCTATTTTTTTTCTACATTAGATAGCTCTGACAGTTTAACAAAACAAACAATACGTTGTCGGGTTTACATTAAAACTACAGTAGCAATTATATTTTGAAACTTTGCATACATCTTCATTATTTTAATTTTGATACATGTATTTTGAAAAGGTCACATGGTTCAACGCTCTCAATGTTTTGTCTCCTGCATAATAAATGGGAGACTGGTACATTGAATTTCATAATGCATATTTCTGGTGTACATACACCTGTCAAAATATGGTAATATAAGATAACTTCACTTCCATTGTTTTACAAGACCACCTACATGCAATATTTGTGTCTTTTGCAGTGCATGCACTGACAAGATGGATAGAGAAATCTTTATATATATATTGTCCTTGGTAACTGAAGGTGTTCGGCTGTAATTCTTTGATGTGGATGTCACCGAACGATGTATCATACACTAGTAGTTCAAAGTAGTTTGTAAAGCATGTTCATTGGTGTGCAATGGGTTTTACTTAAGAGGAACGTTTTAGATTTTAAGTTGATTTTTATCGTCAGGTTGCTGTTTCATTGACGTTTATCCTACATATAAAAGTTACAACAATTAACAATAATAATATTCCCGGGCATTACAAATAAGTTAACTTATCTGAAAGCTCCTTTCCGATTTACAGTTTACCAAGAAACGATTTGTATAGCAACATTATAAAAATACATTGGCCGTTTAAAGTGAAACTTTAATATATAGATAGTACAGGAAATGATAGCGATGACATTCGGAAAAAAAAGATGAGCTCATGCAGCAACATGTAGGAAGAAAAGGTAAATCAAATATCTGATTCCGATATCTTGGCTCAGCAGGAAAGTTTGTTTTGGAAATACACTCGTCAAGTTTTGAGTTCGTTTTTAGACAATGCCTTAAATTAACAATACTAATATCAATGACGACTTTGTGTGTGTATATGGCGGTGTTTATGTGATGGTGTTTATGTGACGGTGCTTATGTGGCTGCATTGATTGATGTCTGTCGTCCGTCAAACATAAGTCTTTTATCTGTTTCATTTTTTATTTTTTACAGATGGAAGAATCGGCTACTTTCTCCATGACCTTCAATCGCTGTGAAAACATGCCTAATTTCAAAGACAATAGTTACTTAATCATGTTTAGTTCGTTTCAACTGTATTTGTTCAAGGAGACAAAGCAGATCAGTCACATGTTCTGCCAACTTTTGAAGTCGTTCAACAACAATGAAAATATTTCATAGATTTATTTATAAATTTGTTCGTCCGAACCGCATTCTTTGATTTACCGTAATCAGGAACGCTCGGAACTCAAAATTTGAATCCAATGATGTGTAACGAAAAAGAGCATGCGTAATCATATGTTTCATCCGTATCAGATAATTGACGTCAGAAAAAAACACAATTGGTGGTATTCCCTTATTGTTTTAATTGTGCAAACTCTGTAAGAAACCCATTTAGAGACTTAGAAAAGAATTTGTCCATGCACCATCGCCATATTGGACAAATTTTGTTTCTCCTCTCTCTTTACAGTGGGTCAGCTTGCCATACAAGGACCAGTTCAGACATATATTTGTATAATCGCAGACGGTTTATAAAAACTACATATACTTGACAGATATATTAGGCTCCTCTGTCTTCACTCCGACAAGGTTAAGTTACCTCAAATTTATGTACATTCCAACGACTACACTCTTCAATCAAATGAAACAGGAAATAAAGCATTGTAGTACACAGCAAGCGTACAAATTGCATTTTCGATGGATGGGTTTTACTCATTGTTGAAGGCCGTATGGTGACCTATAGTTGTTAACTTCTATGTCATTTGTTCTCTGGTGGAGAGTTTTCTCATTGGCAATCATACCACATCTACTTATTTTAATATATTACAATTTCTAGATTATATGCACAAGAATAAGTAAAACAATGGACACAATTATCGTTCTTAACAAATATAGTCCTTAGTGTGGACAGTGTATAACTTGCAAATTTTTTTTCATACACTTTCCAAATGTATTTCTTTATATTTTATGCATGAAATATTAAGTAAGGGGATGAAATTACATGTTAAAAAAATTTGGTTGCTGAATCTTTATGTTAAGTAGTGATTTGGTCCAGTTAAAAAGATCAAAAACTAGTATGTCTGGAGCTGTCAAACTGAATTTTAGACCCCCTTAACATAGAATTGTCAATATTTTTGAGTTAGAGGTGGTAGACTTTTCTATAATTTTGATATTATTTGTCCCAATAGTAGTACACTACACTGTAAAAATCTTTTTGAGATAGAGCAGGTGCGATTTTTTTTAATTTGACTTTATTGTCTAAAAAATGCACTACGAAATAACTGTGTTCTCGGGACAGACTGTAAAAACACGACCCATTTAAATTTCATTCGTCTAAATGAACTAATATGTGTAGTCTTGCAAACATAACAAGCAATAACGGACAAAGAAGGACAACAAAAGAGATACTAGGATTAAAAGCATTGCCATTCCATTCATAGCATACATTCTATTACAGGGGAAGCGACGGGATAACGATGTCATTGTGAATTTTTTTCTACTAGTACTAAATTATCAAAAGCGATGTAATAACGATATCATAATGAACAATTCGTTTACTAAGTTATCGAAATCAATCGAATTACGGTATCATAATGAACCTTTTTCGTCCTTATTTATCAACATCGATCGAATAACGATGTCATTATGAACTTTTCTGGTACTAAATTATCAAAATCGATCTGATACCGATATTGTAAATGATTAATATCGATTTAATAACGATATCATAATGAACTTTTTTCTGGTACTTATCTATCAACTCGGTCGAATAACAATATTATTATGAACTTTGTCTAAAAACTATCTATATCGAAATGATAACGTTTCAAAAAGATATGTTTCTAGTCAACATTGATAAAAAAAATCATAATTATCACTTTAAATATTTCACAGAAGATTTGGCTAATGCTTAAGGACCTAAATTTTTAACAAGGAAACAAACTCTTCAGCCATTAATTAAGATTTGGTGTACAATTATCAATCGAAAAAGAGATATGGCCCATTTCCACTGTATTTGTTTTACTCACAGGATAAAATTCGGAAAGTTATTAAAACCTACTTGAATTTTAAATAGTCTTTATAATTTATGCATAACTGGTAAATTATTAAGTCAAGGATTTCATTACCATAAATAACTTAAAACATTTACTAAATTCTTTCATAGATACAAATATTTGGTTTTGAAGTTTGGTTGAACCTATAGAATTCTTATTAAAAACGGGAAATCATGTCCTTATTTTTAGGGTAAGACTATTTATAAAAAAGCACGTAAACTTAAGTACGATCCATGTAAACTTATTGATTCTTCATTCTTAAAGATCTCGGAATATATATTTTTTTATACTAATGTTGATTAGATTTTTTGTAAATTATAGAATTATAACATAATGAAATATGTATTGCTTTACATTTATGAAAACTTATGGTCCTTCGTCCTGTCGATATTATGTACTGATATTTTGGCATTGCACAAGGTCATGCATTTATGTCGTCTCTACACTAAATCTGTTAGATGTGTTTATACTGTAGTCTGGGAGAAAATGATTTATTTTTTCAGTTACTATTGGCTTTGAATTAGCTTTCTAATAACTGCGAGTACTCTTGGCTCGGAACTGTGTGTCTTTTACTATGTAAGAGGTTTTTTTATGAGCTGAGCTGATGAGTTAAGCTACTTCCAACAGATTTTTACAGTTTGTTATTATGTTGTACTAAAGGTTGAGCGCTCAAAAACATGTTTAACCCCGCAACATTCTTTAAGTGCCTGTCCCAAATCAAGAGCCTGTAATTCAGTGGTTGTCGTTGTTTGCTATGACTCTGTCAAATTTGTTTTTCGTTTATTGTTTTAAATCTTGCCTTTGATTTTTCGTTTGAATTGGTTAATATTTTGTCGTGTCGTTGCTTTTGATAGCTTATTGTACGGACTAGGGTTTGTTCATTGTTGAAGGCCATTTGGTGTCCTATAAATCAATTAGGTTGTCCTTGATCTTTGACCTTGTTAGGTAATAAACTATGAAACCGTAATAATTACGGAAGTCTTGAATAATTGATAATGTTTGGCTCATTAAGGGGAAACTTTGTTATGTGTTAGACCGAAGAGATTTGACCTTTCCTTAAGGAGCATAACCCCAATTGATGGTTTGCGAAACGATATTATTAGACAAACTCTTAAACCAATGATCCTAAACTCTGACAGTGGCGGATCCAGAACTTTGTATATAAGGGGGGCCCGCTAGTCATGCTTCAGTGATTCCCTATATAATCAACCAAATTTTTCCCACGAAAGGGCGCGGGCGGGCCCTCCCAGGCCCCCTGGATCCGCCTATGACTCAGGGGTTTTCTCAGTGACATCGCAGACCAATGACCTTGATCTAGGTCATACTTTCAAGGTGATGTCTTAGATAATGATCTTCGTGTTTTTGACTCGATTTTAGGGTTTTTGTTGTTGGTTTATTTGAAGCTTTCCAATGCTTTCCGAGTCTATTCGATTGATCTTTTACAATATGAAAAGGAAAGCCCTCTCACTCGTTCGCGAACAATAGATATTATATTTTTTTTTAGTATAAATACCGTAAATTGATCAAAATGATAATCCTATACCATCTTTTATAAGGTACTCATAATTTGATCATATGTTCGGAAATATGTCAAATTTGGTTAAAAGTTTATAATACACACACGGAGCTGTGTTACTTTTGATTTTTGTAAGGATAGAAGGGGAAAAATGGTCTTGGTGTGAATAAAATTCTCGACAAACTGGCTCTACCTCGGTCGTTATTGAAGAATCAAGACGACGACAATTTTCAATGTCAGTTTATTCATCAACAATAAATTTTCAATAAAAACAATAAATATAATAACAAATACATATATTTGTCTATAAATACAAATAAAGTTGATAAAATATCTCGTTGTGCAGCTTTTTTTTTAACAAATGCATCTCACTAGATAAATTATTATGATATACAATCTCTATATTTAGAATAAATATTCATTAATACATGAAATACATAAACGTAAGTCATCTTTCTTTTTTACTCTTAAAAATCTCTCATTCGTGCAAAAGTAAGCAAACACATTTTCGCTTAAACATGAAAGTTGACAACAGAGTGTGAATAAATGGAAATGGGTTATAATCATAATATCACAGTGTATACCAAGCCCATTAAGGCATCTAGCATTACACACACCAGGGGCGGATCCAGTATTATAGAAAAAGGAACCTAATTCAGGAAAACAATAGATACTGCCGTTATGAGCGAGTCGAATTTTTTTGGACGATTTTATGCTAAATAAACTGCTTCACCGAGCGCAGCTGGATACGACCGCAGAGGTCCAACCCTGAACAGTTGGGGCAAAATGGACACAATATTTGACACATTATAGGTTTCTGACACAGAATAAATGTAGTCAAAGAACTTGAAATTGGTTATATGATTTGAATTTATATTCAGTTGAAGATTTCTTGCTGTTGTGCAATACACTGTGCTGTTGCGCAATACTTAGTAAATCTGTTTTCAGACTATATGCAAAGAATTAGCAAAATAAATTGTGTCCCCCCAATTTTTTTTGTGGAAAATTGACAATTTCTTACATCTTGAGGAAAAAAAAAATCCCCCCCCCTTTTCCAAAAAAATAATATTTGAAGAAATTTTCTTTTTGTAAAATGTGGTACAGTTTAACAGACATCCATACACTTAAACACAAGTTATTGTCTGAAAACTAGAAAATCGCTTGTCTTGGCCCCTAATTCCTGAACGGTTCAGGCAATTACCCCCAAAATGAATCCCAACCTTTACTTATGGTATTGAACCTTGTGGTACAATTTCAAAATACTTATACACAAGTTATTAGATAGATATAAGAAGATGTGGTATGAGTGCAATGAGACAACTCTCCAAAGTCAAAATTTATAAATGTAAACCATTATAGGTCAAAGTTCTTCAACACGGAGCCTTTGTCCTGAAACTAGAAAACTGCTTGTTTCGGGCCCCTTTGGTCCCTAATTCCTAAACGGTTGGGACTATCACCCCAAAACAGTCCCAACCTTCCTTTTGTGGAATTGAACCTTTCGATTAAATTTCATAGAGATCCATACACTTAAACCTAAGTTATTGTCCGGAAACCAAATGTCTTCGGACGACGACGACGACGTGATCGCATTATACGAACGCAAATTTTTTTGCGGTCGTATAAAAATCACATAAATCGTGTAAAATTTTGGGGTTCAAAGGGGAGCGGACGCCCTCTACATACTATCCTGGATCCGCCACTGCACACATACATACACTTTTTTACTACGACAACATTGAACACAAAATATATTGCACTTTAAAAACTGTATGATTGAGTTTGTTTGCATTGTAAATTGGACGGAATTGATAAATATGTCGCTTCGTTCATTTCCGGTCTTCTAAGATAATTTTAAACGGAAGCGGACGCATTGTCAGACCAGAAAGTCCTTTAGTGTCAGGAAGTGGTTCGTTTTCTGGACATTTTATAGAGTACTTGGATAATAAACATCCGCAAAAAAGAAATACTTCCATTTTTGCAATTACTGAACCAAGGCAAACTCGATTACCAATCCCAAATGGAAGATAGCTGTATCGTTCATTAGGATTATGATGCAGGAATCTCTCTGTAAGAAGAAGACAAAAGAATTTTAAGGTGTAAAAAGGTCATTTTGTGTTAAACAAATATTTTGCATCTTAATCTCTTATTCATGGTTTTCCAACCACAATTTGTTTGCGAATTTATTTTATCACCAATACAAATAGTAACCCACGTTCACATATTATAAAGCGTAACGTAATCTATGACCAACATGTGACACATTTAATCAATTTCGTTATCATTTTTCTTTTGATGTACATTAATCTTCAAACCTACTAGCCTTGAAAAACAGTACAAACATGTGACCTACTCTTTTCAAACGGACAAACAGGTACAAGTTGATAATATAGACTTTGATGTTTTCGAAACGGACTAACAATATCACGGCGTACAGACCACCAATGGATACACCATGATGTTTTTTTTCTCGGGACAAACAACTATTTTCTAACGTAAAAAAAAAGAAAAACTTTTTTTTTCAAAACCATTTATTTTGTTATTAATGTTGTATTTAATTTTTTTTTATATTATTATCGGTAAAAAGCTATTTTTTCACTTCCCTTCTGACACAGGTTTTTTTCTCTCAAGAAATTTACATTCAATCGGTTTAGATTAAAAAGACTCCTGCCCTTTAAAGGGATGAACGGTCGGTGCCAAACGGATGCTGCATGATTAGTTTATAAATACTCAAGATACAAACAAAAGTTTTGAGCAATTAAAAACAAGAAATCTCCCTAAACCAAATGTATTTGGTATGTGCGAACAAATTACAGCATATGCATTCCATACCATAATCGGTGGAACGGGGGAACAGTGACTTGTTTACCCGCATTCGTTTTCAGTAAAACAATTGTCAAAAATCAATATTGAAACTTGAGCCGGTAAATAATGGCCAAATAGTATAGCATATCAATATGACATACCTAATTTTTGCCTACCCGCTATACTTTTTTCATTTTTACTTGTAATATTTTGTTACAACCCTTTATCCTCATGTGTACATATGACGTCATCAAAACTAAATGCAACATACCTGGATTGAATACGTATGGATCTTTCCATGATTGTTGATCGTGATGTATTCCCCAGATATTCATAATGACCATCGTATCTTTAGGGATGTGGTAACCGTCTAGTCTGAAATCATTAATTAAAGAATACATTAGTTAGACCAACTTGTATCACCTCCGGTTATTGCTTGGGTTCGTGTAACTCAAGCTTTAGTTTTCTGTGTGATCGAATCTTCACATAAATTACAGAATAAATGAGCGAGCGAGGCCAACTTGAATCCCCCCCCCAGTTATTGTTTGGGTTTGTTTTGCTCAGTCTTTAGTTTTCTGTGTAGTATTTGTCTCTAATCGTCTATTTATCATGTGGCCATGGTGGTTTGGTTTGTCTTTCTTCGATTTATGGTTTTAACCCCCCTTGTTTTCTCATTACTTTTTTCTAATTCTTTTGAAATTGTATCAGAAACATTTTTAATAAACTACCATAAGTTCTTCTTTTAATTATATAGAAATATATTAGCACCGTGTCACATTTTTCTTTATGTATACTGCCTTTGCAGCAAACCTAAATTGTAAAAAAAAATTACGAACGCAGACACTCACACAAAAGCATAAATAAAGAATATCAAACAGGGTTTTAAATGTTTTAAAATACCTTTTTGTACTTTATTAATGGGCTCGATGAAAAGATTAAGAGATCAGAACTATTCTCGATGCTTTAAATAAATCAAAACGACTATCTTTAAACATTCAATTCTAAATTAAGCAAACATTTACCCAGATAATTCATCGATATAATATATTTACAGCTTAAATACAATTTATTTCAAGTTGTCTGGGACGACTTAAATAACCATAAATATTCCTATTTAACCTACTTAGGCTAAAATAAAAGAAAACTAAACTGTGTTAAAGGTTTCCCGGTCTACCTTATTTTTATGTCACAAAACGCCTACCCGAAAGTTTATTGACACTTTTAATAATGAGACGTGACAAAATTGTCATATCTCTTAATAAACTCAAGGAATAAAAAGTGAACAAAAAAAAAAAAAAAAACCTACCTACCTACCTACCCTGCTTTTCTCAAGGTGGAAACACAAATATTTTTTGTTAGGCCATAAAAATTTAAATTTTAGATATGTAGTTGACCAAGAGTAAATTTAATCAGTTCGTTATGCTATATAGTCTAAATACATATTGACCTTAAAAAAATGTATTTTTTATTATATAGCAGACTAAAACTACGTTATAATTTAAATAAAAAACTTAATTGAACCCTTCTTTATATATCTAAATTGAAAACAACGTTCAAACCTATGATTGAGTTGGATAAAAACCGCACTTTTTATACGTGTGCATGCAAACAAATTTCTTGGTAGAGGGGTCTAAATACAGCACAAACAACATTTTCCAAAGACCAAAAAAGTTAAAAAGGATATTTTAACAAAATGCATTTGACTAGCAGGTCGAACAACGGATGTTCTTAAACCCTGCTGACTGCCATTGGCGATTGCCAAATAAACGGATCACCAGATGTAACACAATGGATCTTGATTATCAATTCAATACCAAACAAAACAATAAACTTGCGGAAAAGATGGTATACCGCAAACACAAGGTTAAAAAATTAGTACACCATATCCGGATTTCGACGACTAATGTCTCTTCAGTGATGTTAGGAATCGAAACGGTATTTGGAAGGCCATATAATTTACCTCAATTTAGGATAGACTCTTGAATTTTGAAGAATCGAAATAAGATGAACGGATCATATAAACCCGAAGGCAAATATAATACAAGCCCAAACGAAAAAATATAAATAAGTCTAAATTGAAAACAACGTTCAAACCTATGATTGCGTTGGATATATATATATACAAGTCTAAATTGAAAACAACGTTCAAACCTATCATTTCGTTGGAAGGCCATATAATTTACCTCAATTATATAAATATATATATATATGTGACTATTTCGTGGTGTCAAGACTCAGCTTGAGCCTCACACATCCCGCCGATTTATCAATACATAGATAATATTATATGGTTTTTCCAATATTGAAAGTGTCATATCATGTACACTTAATTATATACATAAAAAGATGGTTTTTTCACGTCATATGACGTGATATGGTTTAGGGGTTTGAAGTGACATGACATTTTATTTGCAACCGTAGACTAACTGATATCGATATCATCAGGGATAGCTGATACAGAACGATAGCCATTTATTGTATTACACATACAGTTCACTTGTATTTACTGGCTGCTAAATACATAATAAATTCAAATAATGCTTACGTTGTGTCTGACATAGTGCGATGAGGAAATCCTACAGGCAACACACAAGCAATTCTTAAAACTTCTTTGATACAGGCCTCCAGTATAGGATAACTCCCTCTATCAAATGGGGAGGGAATGCCGCTTTCGTCAGTCGTTGATTTGAGTTCCTTGTATATACGATCTTGCCACTGTTAAAAGTATAAATATATTTAAAACCTTATCATCTAGATTTGGCTTGGCAGCTCCACAAAATGTAAGCGCAAAGAGGAGTAATAGATGATTTATATCATTTATCTTGTGTTTGCATCAATGTAAAAGTCCACGTGCAACATGGATAAGATTTTTAAAAAAATGTGTCGACAAATTTAGTTGTCTTGATTCTTCAAACACAATCTCATTTTCTCTTCAAAATGTTTTCTTACACTATATATTCAAAAAGATATTTTGATTTTAGACACAGCTCCATTTACCCAAATTGTCAACCTATTATCTCGTCTATTGACATTTTGCACCACCCTCCCCTCGTGTTATTTCCTTGTTTGGGGATTACACGGGATGTAGGCTCCGGACTCATTCCTAGTTTTATCATTAGGACCGAGCGGGACATAATGAGCTCTGTGCTCCCTTGAGCAATATTTTGTGGCTCAGGGCTCCACTGATACGACTCCGGGCTCCAGTTTCCAGAGGTTAAGGGATATGTGCTCAAGATGCGCGGTCTTATCATTGCATGATAGACAAAAAATAATGTAAAGAAGAAAAACAAATCTAAATATAAATTATGTAAAATAATGATTTACCACTGGATGACGTATCATGTAAATCATGAACCATAGAATGGACATTGTTGTAGATTCTATCCCTCCTCCAAAAAGTTCATACACAATATGACCAATGTTACAATCTGACAGTCGCTCCAAGTCTACCGTGTTGTTAGTTGTCGTGGCTTCCATTTGTAAAAACAACAAAGTGTCTACAAGATCTCGGCTAACACCTTCAGTAAGAGTTTCCTAGATTGAAAATTACATATTATTAAAGCGCGTTGTAAATTTACTTATAAAATTATAAAGAGGCCCCATAATCCCTGCAGAGTGCGACGAACGCACGATCCTCACTATTTTAATCCAACTATTCACTACTAATTTAATTCATTGAAAGATACATAATGAAGAAAATTATTGATATTAACATTTAGAATATACTTATCTTATCTTAACCTTCCGGAGCACCTGAGATCACCCCCAGTTTTTGGTGGGGTTCGTGTTGCTTAGTCTTTAGTTTTCTATGTTGTGTCATCTGTGCTATTATTTTTCTGTTTGTCTTTTTATTTTTGGCCATGGCGTTGTCAGTTTGTTTTCGATCTATGAGCTTGACTGTCCCTCTGGTATCTTTCGTCCCTCTTTTCCAATTGATTTTTTTATCCATACGAATCAAACAACAACAAAAGTCAAAAGAAATATCGTTGAACTTAGTCTAATATATTACTTATATCCAATTTAGACATAATATAAACATGCCTTACCCTGTGTTCTTTTAAGACGTTTGCCATCCAGTCATCCTTTTTAGCAAGACTTTTCTTGAACCGTTTCCAACTTGGAATTGGAAAATGCTGAAAAATGACATAATTTTTTAATTAAAACTGAAAAAAAGAGATAGAAAAATTAAATAAACTAAATAATAAATCAAATAACATAGAATTAAATAAAACGAATCATGTGATTTCATTTTCTTCTTATTTGAATGAACGAAACAATATTGTCATCTGCAATTTTATATTCAACAGGCGAAAAGAGACACAGCTATATGCCTACCTTTAATAAAGTTGTTTGGATGCTAACGCAAAGTATATCTTTTTTTCAATTTCTTTAATAAAACTTTTTCCCAGTTGTAACGATTTTGTCAGTTCATTTGGGCAGATGGTAAGGGGTAATCTAAATCATAAGTCGAAGAATGACAGAAAATAAAAGACAAAAGGAAGGACAAAAAATGAAAGAAAGAAAAAAACGAGAGACAAACAACAATCCAATAAATACTAGAGAAACTTTTCGTATTTAGATTTAACAACATGCAATATTCACTTAAAACCAGGAGTGACCACGGGTGCACCGGAAGCTTAAACCTGATGAAAGTCTAAATGTGGACTTTGATCACTCAGTTTGTTTACCTTAAACCTCCAAAGTTCATAACCTGGCGTTTGCCCCGGCTATTTGTTACATTGTTTACAAATATGTGTGAATGACAATGATAAATATTAAGGTTTGACTGACCGTGGTGATTCAGACCATTTGGAATATTTTACAGTATAATGACCCCCAGCGTATGTAATGAATGAAATCTACTAGTTGCACCGTAGAAAGGGTGATACGGTGTGTACACATTTTTTGAGTTGTGTGAAGAGGAAAGGGGGCGTTAGCAGTTGGATCTTGGATAGATTCATTAAAAAAAAAATTATAAATGAAAAACGTAAATAAAAAAAAAAAAAAAAATGCGAGAAATCTGAAGAAAAAAAATGTTTGATAAGGAAAATAAGTATAAAAATGGTAGGATTTGGAGAATATATTCAAGGGTTTCCTTAAGTAGTGAGATTAAATGCGTACCCATTTATATATAACAAATATTGTCAAAACAAAACATCCAAAGTTGCAATTATACTTTGAGAAAAGAACCCATTAAGTTAACGTTTGAAATTTGCCAGCAGACAGATAAGTAAGGTTAAAATATTTTAAAAATGTAATTTGCAAATCATTTCAGCAAATATTTCAAAAATGATACAATTTTAAAGTGTTTCATAATGATAGAAAACTCATATTTCAAAGCAATGCTGTTACTCTTTGGAAGGATACCAAATTCCTACGTAATAAACATGACTGCGATATTTCATCAGAAGGAAAGAAATTTTTGCTCCAGATTTTGAAATACCTAAATTAATCTACGAATAAACATGGCACAACTACCCCACTCGGTCAAAATTTAAGGATTGGCAATGCAAACAAAAACATATTTTCAAGGCTATAATTTTCAGAAAATTTAAATATCCCCTATCGTGTTTTTATGAATGACTTTCCCGCCGTCATTAAAGGTATTTCATTCATCGGATGGGATGTATCAGATTACTGAAATATGATAAAAATAGTATTCTCATCCCATTTCAAAAGGATTGTACAATTACATTTTTATGTCATTGCTGAAGTTTGCACTACAGTACAATGGGGTTAAATGAAATCGAAATGCAACGTTTTGTCTGAAGATATATTTACTTGGCAGTAAATCAAAATAGTTTTTACCGTTTAAAAGTCGGTGAGAAAGTTTAAAAAGGGAAATTCCGTTTACACATGCTCATTTATTTAAAATGATGATGCGTTTCTTAAAAGTACAAGACAATTTCACAACAAATACTAGATACGAATTCTCTGAACTGTTATAAAACTTATTTACGAAGCTTACTGTAGATTTATTTTTAATGATTATATTTGATTATTGTTCGTCTTATTCTTTGCGTTTAAGAACCCTTTAAAATATTAATACATGTTTTTAAACTCGAAGTGTGTGTGTGTGTGTGTGTGTGTGTGTGTGTGTGAGAGAGAGAGAGAGAGAGAGAGAGAACTTGAAATCATTAACTGACTTAAATTTTTTAAAATTGCTAGTATTCTAAAAACAAATAGATAAGTAAATGAATAAATTTACTCACCTCAAGCCAAGGAATCATATCAACAATATTAAAACTTTCTATGTTGTCAACAATATCCTGTATAATTTGGAGTTGTGTATGGAACTCCTCGTCAACTTTCGCAAATCTTTTGTTGAGTATACACTGACACAAGACATTGGCAACCACTCTGGCAACATCAAACTTCGGATCAAATGGCTTCCCTGATTTACACAATTCTTTGAGTGTCTGATGGAAACTCTCAGCTTCCTTATGTAAAATGTTTGTTAGTTTTTCTTTTCCTTGTTTCGTCTGAGAAGCAAGAAAGTGGTGGACGATTTTTCTATGAAATTTGAGTTCTGGACCAACATCGTTCATACAAATATCATGTCCTTCACCCAACATTACTTCAACAGTTTTTCTTGTCCTTGGGCGACCTGAGAACACTCTTCCTTGTCTGACAAAACTCTTTACAACTGCATTCATTGTGTTAATAACAATAACACTCTCTCCACCCAGTTTCAGCCATACTAAATCTCCGTACGTTTTACTCAAATCGGTCAAGGCAATATGTAAGTCCTTGCCAAATAGCTGAATAATGTTTCCTAGTAACGGCAAGGCTCGTGGTCCTGGTGGTAAAAGAGCTCTCGTCCTTCGTGTGTCTAAGTAAACGTAAGTTAGTGTGAACGTTATAATTCCTAACAGCAATGTACACGCCCAATCAAGAAATATCGGATTCATTTTGTATTCTATGATGTAAACAATGAAAAATAGTCCTTCTTTTTAAATATTTTATATAATAATTGATATAAACGTCTCGCTTTAAACGCTATTTACTTATGTATTGAATTTGTAAAGGACGTAGTATTATAGTAAAAATCACATGGCGAAAGGTAGGTGTGCGTAAAGCTTTGTTATATGATTGGTTGAGCAAGTCATCTGACTTTGTTTATAAACATTATGGAATTCAATGTCAATCACGTGACATGTCTAGGTTAGTATGCCAGAGATATAATTTTGTCTATGAAATATGAATGAATTTGGACAGGCAAAAAAAAAAAAATGATGAAAAACGATTGGTTTCTAAACAAAAAATGAAACGATTGTTTCCAAAACCAAAAAATCAAACGGTTTGTTTCCAAAATATTTTAGATGGCCCTCATTAATATGTTCAGTACACAGGCACTTATCTCTGAAAAAACTATATACTTATATTTAAGTATAAAGGTAACTTTTATTTCAGAGACAAATGCCTATAGTTCAGTAGATGATAAAATTATATGATGTTTATCGATGGAATTGTAACACCTCAGTGATCTGTTTTAAGAATATTCTCGAGATCAACAGTTGAAAAATTCTAAATTTCACCAAAACAAGTAGAATAACACAAATAAATTAAATAATCAAATTCGCCTGTGATTTATCAAAAGAAATTTATAATATGCTTGACAATATACTAATGAAATTAATATAGAGTAGAAGTGGTCCAATGATTGGAAAAATTTGTTCTAAAAACTATAATTTTCTATTTTATTGGTGTATTTGTACATTAACTTCAAATTTCACACATTTAAAATATTATGCACATTATATGCGTACTAAGAAATGCTATATCGGACATTCCTAGAATTATTTCTGATATATATATATTTGATTTAAAGATTTTGAGAAAAAATCAAAAAAGCTAGAAAAGGTGCAGGAAAGAGCACTCCGTTTTGTAAACGAGGATTTTAGCAGCTCCTACGAGGACCTCTTACATAAAGCTAAGGTGCCCTCCTTGCAGATCAGACGGATAAGAACAATGGCTCTAGAAACTTTCAAGATTATGAACAATATAGCTCCTGTGTGCTTACAAAATTTGGTGAGTGTTAAAAAATCTAAGTATTCTTTCAGGTATGTAAATATTCCACAGGTGAAGTCAACCCGTTACGGTTAAAAATATTTCAAATTTGCTGCTGCAACTTTATTGAACAGCCTTTCAACTCATTTCAGGACTGAAAATAGTTTTTCACTTTTTAAAAGTCTTATTCAGTCCTAGAACGGTTTGGAATGTCGCTGTTCTGCTTGCAGATAACCCTTGAGCTGTTTATTATTTATGTTGCTTTTTGTTGCTTTGGACTAGTATTGATGTATTTCTTCACGAATTTTTATATATTTAAATCTTAGTTTCTGACACATATTTCCAGAAATTGGGTAATCAATGCATGTTGAAAATATTTTGTTCTTTGAAATTTCTAGATCTCAAAGCATATACTATAGTTCTAAACTTTTTTTGATTTGAATAGTAATCTATACCATATTTTTAATCTAAATGTTAAACTTTTAAATAGGTAAACCATGCTTTACCTTATTCTAAATTTGCTTCTAAATTTTTATTGCATGCTATGTGTGAGATTTAACTTTGTATTACAGGTTGTTTATATCTTGGACTGTTTTTATGTTATGTATATGTTTTATATTCGGTCAAAAGCTCCTTAGAGCTTGTGTTGTATATTTGACTTATGCCGAATCAAAATAAAATTGTCTTATTTTATCTTATAAATGCAATATCAATCATGGTGCCATTAACTGAAAATATACGGCTACCAAGAATGTCACCAATCTACGCAAAATAAGAATCCTTCCAAAATGCATAGATGAGTCCTTGATTCGGTATTTCAAGTTGGACTCACCAAAGTTTTCAATGGATAAGGTTAAATATGCACCAATTTTGACCCTGTGTGATACATGTGCTTTTTTACAGCCATATTCAGTAGGAGAGGCTAACCTTAAAATTTAGCAGTTATTGGCATTTTATTCAAATTGTTCTACGATGACGGGAATGACTATGTATACTAAAATACAACAAATCTGTAAGTTATCATTATTGTAAACCAACTAATTTTCGCGACTTTCGCGAGTAGAAAAATAACGCGAATATAAATCGTCGCGAATATGTTAAATTTGGATTTTCCCTTATTTAACTACATCAAGTAAATTTGAGAATCGCGAAATTGGCTAGAAAGGGCTAATCGCGAAATAAAGTATCCACGAAAATCAGTTGGTTTACAGTATTTATTTACATAAACTCGAAATCATCTCAGTATAGCTACAGACAGAAAGTAAAAAAGGTCTGGACAACTGTTGAATTTTGAAAATATGGAATTTAAGGACAAACACTAAATGATTTGGGAACTGAGTGGCGGAAGGTCCTGAACATGCATGAAATATTTGCCACTAGAGTTAAGCAACCAACAATCAATCAATCACTGAGTGGCGGGGACATAAACATTGACAGATATACTCTTAAACATGGTTTGATATTTTGGCCATTTTTGTTGCTATAGCGCACCTTCTCCTTTTAGTGTCTACCAACAGCAGGACTTGCATAAATGTGCTCATCAAATTATAATACTACACGAGGACGTACCAATGACGATTTTTTTTGTATAAGGACTCTAAATAAAGTTCCTTTAATGTTTAAATTTTTTTTTCATCATGCAAAAGAAACTTCATAAAGTTCATCAATCGGAATACAGTTCTGTCAATAATCCCACCGATTATCTATTATGTTTTAGTCCTTCTTGAACAAAAATCTAATGGACTCTTAGTTCTTTACTAAATTTTTAGTCAGACCAACCATTAATTTAAAAAAAAAAAAAAAAAAAATGGGGGATCAAACATGGTCAATGCCTTAACAACAGATAATTGCAATGACTGACATGGATATTGCAACGCAGAGGGGGAACACGTGGTGAAAATCACATACATATCTCTTTTTATTTAAAATGAGTACGTAATGTTTGAGGTCAAGTTTGTTTGAATATGATCGAAAACCATGTTCACTTGGTCATTTAATATGATGACCTACATTGTCTATTGAGTGTTAAGGGTTTATACCAACTGTCAAAAGGTCGAGCAAATAATAATCTGTATCCAACGACCTACATTCTTAAAATATAAAACTGAAACAGCATTTTTTTATCTCGATGAAGATCCAATCAAATCAGCATAGCTTGACAGGGCAACGTTCACTTAGCACAATGACTAAAGATTCTTTGTTAATTTTCAATCAGATTCACTACTTTTTTTGTCTTTTTGTGTCGTTTGATCCACAGGCGCTTGGGTACATGATTTGGATATATTTTTTTCATTATTTGCATTGATTATTAAATTTTCCATTTTTTGATGAATTTATCCACTCTCATAGAATTCCTTATTTTACTATCCACCTGAAACAAGGTAAAATGGTGTGTATGGGGGTTTACAGAATAGAGAATAATGGGCACAAAATATAATTAGAATAGACCATCCAGACCCTAGTAAGAGTCAGGTAAGACAAGCATAGCAGTGTCAAGTATGTGGTATACTAATGGAAAATTGAATATTCAGTGCAAACAATGAATAAAAATAATCCGAATCGTGTATCCAAGCGCCTGTGGTTTGATAGCTTCATATTTGCCACTTGCAGTTTTAACGACTAATTAAAAGAATCCTATTTCCTTATGACAATAATTCTGTACGTGTAACTATCGATACCAGTAACCGTTCCAATTACTAAACAGCTCATTTTATTTTCAATGGATGTCGATGGGGTGGATGGGGGGAAACACGTAAATTAACATTACTTTGTCAGGAATCTGGCTTTATTAACAGATCATACCGTGTAAGGGATTCCTTTTTCACAACACATTGTATAGTTTTTTTCTTCAAAGAGTTGTCTTCCTTTGGAGGATTTGTCTCGTAGGAAGTATCGTTTGTGCAAACTGTATATTAGAAGTGAATAAAATATTTAACTTGAGTTCTGATGTTTAATAGCATTTTTCTGAGTACGTTAGAGTTTGAGGATTTAATAAAAAATAAAATAAAATAAAATAAAGAAAAATGTGAACTTTTCTTTAAAATACCTTCAATGAGGAGATAACTCAAACAAAAACTTAAACATTACTCATGTCCTGTCAGATATAAATAATTTCGGTGTGCACATATTAGAGATATATTTATAAGGTCATATTTCGGAACTGCAATGAAAAGGTCAAGGTTACATCAAATTGATAAGGCACAATATTTGTAATTAGGAAAAAATATAGTAAGCAATTAATTGACTGGTTAACCAAATGTTGATTGCTAAACGTCAAGTATTTCATGCATAAAAATGTAGAAAAAAAAACCAAACTCTAAGGTAAATTCAATATGGGGAAGTCCATAAAAACTGACAAAATCAAACGTTATCAACCAACACAACGAGTGAAAAACAGCTGTCATATTTCTGACTTGGTACAGGCATTTTCCTAAGAAAATGGTGGGTTAAACCTGGTTTTATGGCTAGCTTAACCACCCACTTGCATGACAGTTGTTTATGGTGCCATTATATTGACAAAATTGGGTGAGTAATCCAAACAGATATGATAGGTTAATTTGACAATAATTGGATCCAGCATAGTTTATAAAAAAAACTTGCGACTTGATCTTTTAGATGGATTATTAATGTGCAGATTCGGTTTTATAAATCTATCGATCATGCGAATAAATCTAAATCAATTTGAATTGAACTAATAATATTGACTTAAACCTGAACATTGACGAGGTCAAGGTCAAGGTCGTATGAACACAGCAAGACACCATGGACACCATGTATTCCATACACCAATATAGTTTATCTATAATTGCTGATAGTATTTGAAACACAGACATAATCATAAAAACTTAACATTGATCACTTAACCATGAAAATAAGGTCATGGATCGATGCTACGATCTACACATACATGTACACCTCACAATTATTCCAGCCAGGGATTCAGAATTTGATGTTAGGGAATTAGGAGTTAGAAACCATATTTTGGCAAAACATTGGCTGTAATTTTACCTACAGGAAATACAGTTGACCTTTTGCTTATAGTAACTAATATCAATCGCTGAACCATGAATATGAGGTCAAGGACAATGAACAATGGACATATGACAGACGGAAACTTCGTTACATGAGGTATCTGCATAAAGGTATGAAGCATCCAGGTCTTTTGAAATATAAATCTTTATACAAATAGTTTACGTCGCCACCGCCGGATAATACATGTAATCCCTAGTTCTCGAATTCTGCGGCAAAAACAAATAGCAAAAAATAATATTGTGAATCAAGATTAAGGCATAAATAAAGATAACCATTGACAAATTTCCTCACTTGGGACAGACACATGAATTTATGATGGGTTTAAACTATTTCATGATATTTCGACCATCCCCCTTTTAAGCTAAAAAAAATACATATTATCATTTACCTCAGTCGACTCATAATAAGAACATTTTTGGAGAAAGATTACATCCCATCCCCCCTAGTCGAAATGGATAGCTACATTAATATACTTGAAATCAGGCTTTATTTTTTGTCTGTGTATGTTGTTTTATGACACAATTCAGAGTTCGCACTCTTTAGGAGAATGTTGAATACAAATCAGTTCAAAATAAGCACTTCACTTCAACGCCGGTATAAAAGACAACAGGAACAATATTATAAATATAACATATACATTTGTAAAAACGTATCAAAGAGAATACTTGCAGTTTTACTCAAAGCGATTGCATACTATTGCTGTGTATAGATATATCGGATTTCTGCAAATTGATATCGTAAAATATCAGCCGCAAGCCTAACTGTGAACCCTTTCTGGTGAATGAGTTCCGCGAATACGACAAACAGCTTTAGATTGTGACGAGTGTCTGATATTTTTGCGGTATCTGTACGCAGAAAATCTGATAATCTGTTTATCATTATAATTCTGGAATTTTAAAATTATAAACTATTTTACTGTAAAATAGCTGGGCGTAAAATACACTTTTATTAAAATCCTGCTGTTGGAATCGTACTTCAACAATAAATCTTTATATTTGTGATGGAACCTTTTTTTTTTATAATTTCAATTTCATCTCGGAGATTATCTATATTTACAAACTCATCCTTCAATAATACGATATTATTCCAAATTATAGCTATACATGCTTTGCCTATTCCACTTTTAGTTTAAGATTATATATATCGATGTTGTTAAATAAAAAAAAAATCAGCTCATTATAAATATATATTTTATTGTTCCTTATGAATAGAAAGTTTAGATGGTCAACTATTATCTACACACGAAACTATAGTCATTATCATAGACAAAGAGATCAACCTGGAACTCGTTTTGTTCCATTTGCGAAAGAACTCATTAAAGAATAATTTTAACCAATAAATGATAACGATATCATATATGTCTCTGCTGAAACCCTTTTTCCGTTATTTGATCTAGCTCTGAGACTGAAAATCTGCGACAAGGAAAAGTAAGAGGTGTTTGAGAAATCAGAACACTGGTGACGTCTTCTTCTGCTTGCTTGAAATAGATTATGTGTCGGTACCTTCCGAGCGATAAATTATAGGGTGCTAACAATAGACTATTTTAATATTACCAACTTTTGACTCCGGATTATATAATTTTTCGACAGGTAACCTACTCTGTGGTAGGTCATCCTGGTACTCAGTCAGGTAAGAGCAACCAAAAGAAGTAAAATCAAACATATATTTGGCGCAATTTAGGGGGAAAGTTTGCTGTTTTCCGATGATTTTTACACTGGTTAGGTAACCTGTCGAAAAAATATAAACCCTGGAGTCAAAAGTTGGTAACATGAAAATAGTCTATTATAAATAGTTTAATTTTGGATGTAACACGTCTTCTGATTGGCTGAAAGTTTTTTGTCCATCAACTCATTGAAATAATTTTGTCATGTGACTGTGACGTCATCAACGTTTTTTCATCATTATCTCCTAAAAATGGAATTTAGAATTAAATTATACGGAATGACTGTAATATGTTTTCTGTCTATTCGAAATAACCTAAAAATGTGGTGCACACTTTTAAATAACTCGCTACGCGGGTTCTTCAGTGTGCACCACATTTTAAATTTATTTCTTCATAGACAGAAAAAATAATACAGTCATTCCTTAAATAACTCATTTTTTTCTGTATAAGAAGAAATAACATCAAAAAATGCGGTGCACACTGCATAACCCGCTACGCGGGTTATTTAAAAGTGTGCACCACATTTTTGAGGTTATTTCGAATAGACAGAAAAAATATTACAGTCATTCCTTAAATAAATACAATTTGATAGTTTTACTTACATGTACCTTTATCTTACCGCACCCCGTGTCAAACATAGCCAACAGCCCCGCATGTTGTGTTCAACTCGGTGATATTTAAAGCTTGTCTGAAATATTTTTTTCATTATTTAAAATGCTTTTATTAATCACCCCTCTCATAATTATTTCAAGGGATCGGAATATTTCATCTAAAAATCTGCATATACTAAACATATCTTCCAAGTTGTGTTTCGTTGAATTTTCATAAAGTTTAGCAATAATCTGTGATTTACAAGTTTGTGGTTTAAGAGATTGGTGGTTGTGTAAATCACATAGTTTCCAAGACTTATAATCAAAATGTTTAAAAGCGTTATTGTTGAACCGATAACAGTTCAATTTATATTACATAATTGTAATTTAAGATATGTGTAATTAATAACCTTTTAGTTTTGATTTTCATGTTTTTAGTGCTATGTATCCTTGTATTTTTCTTTAACCTAATTTATCCTATCAGCATTAAAATCATATTGCCTTCTAAAGTACACTTGATGTCTGCGACTTTTTGATGTAAGTAAAATATATGTCATCTTTGAACAAAATATTTGTCTTCTTGCCAAAGTTGAGCTGTGATACGTAATTAGAGGTCAGACAAAGAATGTTTTATAATGATGAAAACATAGTGTAATTCTGTCTGTTTGTGTGTTCTTAACCACAAATGTTTAAAGATTTATTGTATTGAGACACACTCAACACATGTCCTTACGACCTCTTAAAGACCTCACTTATAATCAATTTAAAGGCAACAAACCTCATACAAATTGAACATTTTATTTTTACTGAAAAATACAACGCATGTTTAAATGCCTTCGCTAAAGGTATCTCGATTCTAAAGTAGCAAAATCCGAAGGCTCTTAATTTGTGTGTGTGTCTGTCGCTGTGTTGCTGTCGCATTCATATATATCTCACATCTCCTTTAATTTTCATTTTTATAAAACATCAGCAAAAGTTTAAATTAATGGAATCAAAGTAGCAATTGTTTTGTTCCTCTCTTATCTGGATGTGCACCCATGCATCTGTGAAATCGTGGCAACACCTCATGCACTGTGACCACTCGGACAACTAGGCGGTATATCTAACATTGTTGGACTGAATTTAACACGGAATATATGTAATTAGTGGTGGAAGTCCTGTATAACCTGAGGTTATATGACGAAGAACGTCTGTCGTAAAGTTGTCACTAATTCAGACGTATAGAATAAAATAATATGTGACTGCATGGTTAGTATAATCATCTAACTACAGACAGAAAATAGCTGATCTGCAAAGTATTTAATTCATACATGCGACAATACACCATGCAGAAATCCGACGAGGTAAGGTATAAGTCGACTAACGAAAGCTTTTATTTTAATAAAGCCTATTTCGCCGAGTGGTCTAAGACGTTTGACACAGTGCAGGAGGTGTTGACACGATGTCACAGAAGGATACGCCCAAATCCCGCTGAAGAAGGAACAAAACCATTTAGTGATGCACCATTGTTTTGCTTAATTTGAGGTTTATGACCCCTTCTGTAGGCCTGTTTATTACAAAATTTTCAAAGTGTATAATATCAAAACATCAAAAATACTGTATAAAAGAGACATGCTATTTTGTACATATACCAAAAGGAAACGTCGTTCACAGAGATTATATTTATTGTCTAATTCCATTTATTTTAGTAATAGTAACTGGATTTTGTAGCAAATAAAGCTAAGATTTTTACAGAAAGTCCAGACTTTATTACAGAGACTTTCGTTATAAAATTTGATACCATGATTACCCACTAGTTTATCCATACTGAGCTATCGTTTATTGCTTACAAAAAGTCCTAATCAACCTTGACAATCCAAAAAAACCTCGTGGTGAGTCACGAAAATCTAGCGCACCCTAGAAGGTAATATCTTTATTAAAAACTTGTTCAAGGGAAATCATTGCTAGCACTGCATGCAGTAATCCCCTATCTATTAAGTACATAATTGTCAAATATAAGAGTACACGGGGGAAAGGCTGTGGATTTTCTATAAAATTTCCATAAGTTTTGCATTAAAACAACAAAAGGGTCATAATCATTAAGACGAGGTATATATCATTAGTTGTGTCAACCCTGGATGACCTTATAGGTAATCCGATGGAGAACGTCTGTTTATTTAGACGTATATGATGAAATAGTATTGATGGGAAGGTAAAAAAAAATAGCAGATGTGCATAGTATTCCATCTACATACCACAATGCATCATGCACTGTGTTACAAGCCTGATAAAGACGACGAGAAGAGGCATTACTCGACTAACGAACGCTGTATCTAAATATAGCCCAGGGAGGTCTAGATAGCTGGACACAATATAGGTGGTATTGGTATCATAGAAGCATGGTTTCAAATGTCGTAGAGAGAAGAACAATAAAAATTTGCTTCAACAAATTTCCGGATCTAACATTTTTGGACTGAATTTACGACGAAATATATGTAATTAGCGGTGTCCGACCTGTATAACCTTAGATTATCCGATGGAAAACGTCTGTCGTAAAGTTGTCACATATTCAGGCTTATTAACATACATATTAGTAAAAAGTCTAAAGTGACTACTGAAAGTGGTCTCTTTAACTGAAAAGTTCGCATCACACATTTATGTTACTGATAGATTGTATATCCCATTCTTTTGGATTGTATTTTTGTTTGCTCATTAATGTATGCCTTCAATCCTTCGGGATATAAATTTAAAACAAACAAATATATTATATATTCTCCATCCCAAATTTTAGGGAACTATACATATTTTGAAAGCACTGAAACAAGGGATCCATAACTGTTTCCATTTCTGTACACTTTTTGAAGTATATTGGTTTGTCTACAGCACATGGTCTTAAAGAAGTTGGAATAGACTTATTATTTTGATAAATTTGACAAATTTCAATAAAGCCAGTGACAACATTTAATATATTAACTGTCTGTGTAACCACACTAAGTCGTTATCATGTAGTAAAGACAAATATATATTAACTTAAGAGAATTATCACGTATGCGTTTTCGAGTTAAATTCCGAAATCTTTTTATATTTTTTACTTTCCATATGTATTATAAAAAATGTAATCTAACTGGATAATTTTCACAATTATTTGGCCGAAACCTATATATATATATATATATATATGAGTAACATATCTATTTTCAGAATAAAACCAATACAATATTAAAAAAAAATAAAATTTAATTTTACATTTTATTAGGGTTAGGATGATTGCAGAGTTTAAAATCTCATTAATACAGACTTTTAGCGAGTTATTGCATGCATGATTTCAACAACGCAATCAGAGGTGGATCCAGGATTTTTGAAAGGGGCCAGAAAGCGATAATTTTCATTTGACATTTTATGCCAAAATATAATATTTCTATTTATCAAAAGGGGGATGGGTGGGCATACACACTCTGCACCTGACCCATTAATCCGCCACTGGCAATATCATTAATTGAGATATAGCATGTATCTTGTCACATTCCGCCGAAAATTTTTAATGTACCAAACATCTCATCATAATCACATGTATTGACGCAGTCATACATTTTACTATGATTTTACAATATTATACAAATATAGACATTTTTTTTTTAATTTAGTCATTGACATACAATACATTTTATTCAACTTTTATCGAATATACAAACATATGATACTACGACGAAAACAAAACAAATGCAAAAACAACAAACATCTCCAAACAAAAACAAAATATAAACAATAAACAAATATTATATATACTTTTAAGCAAATAAGAATTTTCATTTTTCTCTGTTATGACACACAATGCCTACTTTGAACTGAAAAGGTGTTAAAATGGCACATCCTTCAACACACAATGACTGTTTTAAAGTGAGAGTTGTTGATGGCACACCCAGTAACACAAAATGACTGTTTTGAACTGAGAGTGTGTTAATGGCACGCCCATCAATACACAATGCCTATTTTGAACTGAAAAGGTGTTAAAATGGTACATCGTTCAACACACAATGACTCTTTTAAAGTGAGAGTGTGTTAATGGCACACCCAGTAACACAAAATGGCTGTTTTGAACTGAGAGTGTGTTAATGGCACGTCCATCAATACACAATGCCTATTTTGAACTGAAAAGGTGTTAAAATGGCACATCATTCAACACACAATGACAGTTTTAAAGTGAGAGAGTGTTAATTGCACACCCAGTAACACAAAATGACTGTTTTGAACTGAAAGTTTGTTAAAGGCAAATCCAGCAACAAACGGTGACTGTTTAGAACTTATAGTGTGTTAATAGCACATTCATCAACACACAGTGACTGTTTTGAACTGAGAGGGTGTTAATGGCACATCCGTCAACACGCAGTGACTGTTTTGAACTGAGAGTGTGTTAATGGCACATCCAGCAACACACAATGACTGTTTTGAACTAAGAGTGCGTTTATGGCACATCCATCAACACACAATGACTGTTTGACGGGTGCGTTTATGGCACATCCATCAACACACAATGACTGTTTGACGGAGAATGTGTTTATGGAACATCCGTCAACACACAATGACCGTTTTGAACTGAGAGTGTCATATGGCAAACCCGTCAACACACAATGACTGTTCTGAACTAAGAGTGTGTTTATGGCATAACCATCAACAAACAATCACTTTTCGACTGAGAGTGTCATATGGCACATCCGTCAACCCACAACGGCTGTTTTGAACGGAGAGAGTATCTTAATGCCCACAATGACTATTGAACAGAGAGTGAGTTAATGGTACATCCATCAACAAACAATGACTGTTTTGAACTGAAAGATGATGTTACTGCACACACTGTCCATTTTAAACCGAGAGTGTGATAGTGGCACACAATGACTGTTTTGAACTGAGAGTGTGTTAATGGCACATCCGTCTACACGCAGTGACTGTTTTGAACTGAGAGTTTGTTTAAGGCACATCCGACAACACACAATGACTGTTTCCAACTGAGAGAGTATGTAAATGCACATAATGACTATTTTGAACTGAGTGTGTTTTTGTATTGTCAAATCTGTCAACACACAATGACGGTTTTGAACTGAGTGTGTTAATGGTACATCTGTCAATACACAATGACAAAACATATACAAAAACAGCAGACATCTCCAAACAAAACAAAAATATAATACATAAACAAGCATTATATCCGGCAACACACAATGACTGTTTTGAACTGAGAGAGTATGTTCATGCACACAATGAGTTTTTTTTAACTAAGGCTATGTTAATGACCCAGCAGTCAACGCTCAATGTCTTTTTTGAACTGAGTGTCATATGGCATATCCGGCAACACACATTGACTGTTTTGAAGTGAGAGTATGTTAATGGCACATCCGTCAACACATATTGACTATTTTGAACTGAGAAAGTATGTTCATGCACCGAATGAGTATTTTGAACTGAGACTGTGTTAATGGCACAACCGTCAACGCACCATTACTGTTTTTGAACTGAGAGTCTCTTAAGGCACACCCGGCAGCCGACAATGACTGTTTTGAACTGAGAGTGTGTTAATGGCACATCCGCCAACACGCAGTGATTTTTTGAATGAGAATGTGTTAATGGTACATCCGTCAACACACAATGACTGCTTTGAACTGAAAGAGTAAGTTAATCCACAGAATGACTGTTTTAAACTGAAAGTGTTGAAAGATTATCCTGCAAAACACAATGACTGTTTTGAACAGAGAGTATGTTAATGGCACCTCCGACAATTGAAATGACTAATTGAACCAAGAGTGTGTTGATGGCACATCTTAAAAACAAAATGACTGTTTGAGCTGAGAGTGTGTTTATGGCACATTCGTCAACATACAATGACTGTTTGGACTGAGAGTGTGTTAATGGTACATCCGTCAACACGCAGTGACTGGTTTGAACTGAGACTGTGTTTAATGGTATATCCAGCAACACACAATGACTGTTTTGAACTGAGAAAGTATGTTCATGCACACAATGAGTATTTTGAACTGAGAGTGTGTTAATGACACATCCGTCAACATGCAGTGACTGTTTTAAACTGAGAATGTGTTAATGGCACATCTGGTTTGGTTGTAACCTGACATCTCCTTTTATTCATAAATAAGATTTATAATAATGATAAAATAAATGTGTATAAACATAATGAATTAAGCTATGAATCTAAACAAATCTTACAATCTTAAACAAATTTACATTTTCTAAACAACAACAAAAAACAAGGAATAAATGCATTCAGAAATATCATTTTGCCTTTTCGATGTTTAAAATGTTAAAAATGGTAGACTGTTTTTTAATGTATTAGATTATTAACTACTTGCTATTTTACTATTGAAAAAGGCATTTAATACCATGTGAAATGCATTATTTCTTTTCAATATGTGTATTACAAAATTACTCTCAACTGACTTTTCTATCGTCTTATCTTATTTAAATGAGACCGACGGACTCGTTTTGGAAAAACCGAGATAGGTTTAATATTAACATGATATATTTGTTCATATAAATATTCTCACGGTTTCATTATTTTAAATATTGACTAATACAGATTGTAGAAATTTGGGATGATTTAGATACAGACAGACACGTCATATTTAAGGTAGAAGGTTTAGATCCTCATAAAACAATAAAGAAAACCGGAGAAATTAAATGGTATAATAGAACTTTTTTACGGCACACGAATACAGCCATTGTTGTTTATAAACAATAACCGGACTCCTACTGGACTCCGAATTATACGAATATGAATAAAGCAGAAAAATATGGGGTAGATATAAAAATAATAAAAACATTATATATACTTTTATTAACATTGTTGTATTAGTTGAATGACTGTTTTCGGCCATTAACACAAACTACCACGAACACCAACTATGGCTTTTTAAAAGTTTCTGACGTGAATGTCAGTGTTCCAATGACTTTACAGAATATAATATGTCCAACAGAGATTCGGTGTTTCGTAATGAGTATGTTACGTTTGCTAGAATTTCTCATTAGATGGTCCGGTCTTCGGATTATCTGTTGTCTGATGTAAGGTGTCAAAGTAGTTTAACAGACTGAACATATTTTATCTCCGAGAAAATACATATTGACCGTGAAAGGAAGGGTTTCGTCTACTAGTATCCCGATTTGATTAGACAAAGAAATGCCATCACTTTTAACCCACAGGCACTTGTCTCAGAAAAAAAAATAGGATTTTTTTTTCTGAGACAAGTGCCTGTGTTTTAACCATATGAATTTAACCCAACTTTTTGCCTTATTACAGTTTGCATTGTATCGTGCAACATTATGATACAATTAATTTCTACCATGTTTAGAGAAGGCAGGAATTGCCAATGAATATACAAATCGTCCATAAAACTTCATTTCATTTCGAAAAAAGAATTCTTGTCTACGCTTTAATCTATTAACTGAAGATTGTTTTCCCTAAGCCATCTCCCACCAACACCCCAATACAACAAGTTTCTCTCACATTCCAGTTTAGCTGTCCATTTCGTCGAGAATTGCACTATTGTTTGGTTTTTTTCTTCTTATTTTAAATAACCACAATCTAAGGTTAAGGAGACTCAAATTATTATGAAAAATGTCATATCTTTATCGCCAACGATTCCATACCGAGACAGAAATAGAGCCTGGCTATAAATTTGTGTTGATTCGGATTGAGTGTTCGACAGTTATTGTTAATTTCTAGTAACAGTACATGAAACATAACTCTTTTCTGATAGTTCAACCTTTATTTTATTGAGACAGGAGACAATAAAAATTAACATTAAAACCCAAATAAGAAACATGTATCATAACGCTGAAAGCATGGATTTCTATATATTCACTTGAACGAGATTTGTTCTATTCGTGAGTTTCCTGGTGACGGTTTTACAACGATCATTGATCCTGCTAACTAATACCAGTACACTGGAGTGTAAGGCAATGATGTATATCATAAACATTTGGATTCTATGATTGATTGATTGATTGATTTTTGTTCGCTTAACGTCCTGCATGGGCAACTATTTCATGCATGTTTAGGACGAGAACAAAACAATAGATACAATAGGTAGGTTGGGTAATAGAGGTCGACCGCATCGAAGGGCGGTAAACTTGAACTGCCACAGGAAAATGAGGGTATTTTGGATAGGGACAGAAATTTAGCCTTGCATCCGGCCACCTACAGACCCCTCAGATTTGTTGCAATGGATCGTATGGCAGTCTCTCTACACAAGACATTCGATTTAACGTATTTATAAATCCCGCACAATCAAACGGACGCTCATACTATTGAATCATACAAGGTTCCTCATTGAAATTGGAATTATTTTTCATATAACGTTCATCAAACTTTTTTCCATAATTTGCCAACATGTAGTTTTTATCCTGCTTTAAAAAAGTACAATATGTATTAATCAGCGGTTTCCTCTTCCTCTGTTTATCAAGCTCATGTTCGAGCAAGGTTTATGTAAAGTGAAAATTACATATGACCCCTGAACTTCGAATTTAACACCAATTTAATTATATACCAATTGAGGACACCAGATTTACCGATAAAGAATATCGATAAGCCAGGGGTATTCCGATATTACAATAGTTCTTCGAGATCATATTGCAAATATAGTCTATTAAAATATTTGTTGACGTCTTGATATCTTTTAGTTTGTCTAGTTGGGTAGGTGTTACATTAAGATATGCTTCCCTTTAATCCATTTATTCATGAAAAATTATGTTCAATTACTAGTATCGCTTCATCATAGTTGTTCTTAATGAGAAATACACTAGTGTTGTTGTTTACGGAAGTCAAACACCAAGATATCATTTGCTTGCAGAATCACGCTGGAACCATCACGTATACACTCTGAAGCCATGCCGGTGACATTACTGATCATTACTTCATTTACATCAAGTGCTTCGTCTGATGCCCTTACTGCACTATAATAGGAATAACTCATTGACAAACTGATCGATATTTTACCACTGCAAGACAAGTGCAAAGATGCAAAGATACTCTATACATGTAAATGATGTGGAAAAATAATAATAAAAGGACAGTACGTATACACATCTGTTTATGTAAGATTTTTAAATGTAAGTATTTTTAAAATACTTGGTATTGACTATACAAATGCCATAAATGCTCCATTTTGTGAATCCTTGTACAAATTTAAGAAATATATACAAACCAAGCTATCAATATTGTTTATAAGCTGTTGGAAGAAACAAATAGATAAATTTTCAGACAGTAAACTGAAAACCTACCTTTTATATAAAACAAATTTGGTTTTGAAAAATATCTAACATTGATCAAGAATTTTGAACTTCGAAGAAGTTTTACTAAATTACGTGTATCTTCTCATAGATTACAAATAGAATTAGGTAGATATCAGGGTATTCCCCGAATTAACAGAATATGTAATAAATGTTCTCCCAATACTGTCGAAGATGAGGCTCATTTTCTATTTGATTGCAACAAATTTGAGGATGATAGAAATTGTATGTTAGCTAGTATTGCAAAATATAATTCTTATTTTAATCATATGAGCAGTCAAAACAAAATTATCTGGTTATTTAGTGTAGAAAATGTTGATTTACTTAAAATAATATGTAATTTTATTTACAAACATCTTCCTTAGTGAAGATTAGTTAAAGGAAATCTATGTGTGTATATACATTTGTTTGGACATAGAAAATATATTCATCTGAATATCACAAACATACTAGCCGATTAAAAGAAAAGAGAATTAATTGTTAAGATATATTATTTATTCAAATGTTCCTTATATCCTTGAGGCATCGTCCCTGGTATCAACTGCTTTCAAGTTACCTATGATGCTTCCTTGTTTGCTTTTGATACAGGTAGGAAAGAGACATTTACACACATTTTACATGCCTATGGTCCATAAGGTATCGCCCCCTGGTGTCAGCTGCCTTTAGGAAACCATAATACTTTCCTATTTGCTGCTGACACAGGATGAGTCATAGACATGCTTAACTTCTACTCTCTTTTTGGCTAGCTATTATATGTTTAATTAATCCAACTTATTGTGTACTATACATATATGGATATCTATTTTTCTTTTTTTTTTGGGCTGCTTGTTTGTTATCTATATCAACCACACTTGCATTAAAATGCATTAGTTTAAAAAAAAAACATATTATAGATTCTATATCTACATATTCTTTAATAACTTAAATAGTTCTCATTATATATTTTTTATATCATTGTTTGTATTGTATTATGAAAATTATTCATGTTGTAATGTTTATGCCCTTTGGGGCCCATAATTGGAAATAAAATATCTTCTTCTTCTTCTTCTTCTTCTTCTTCTGTAAGATTGTATGAATAAGCGAAAAGGGGAGGGTCCATGCCCTGAGCACCTATGATCTAAATATTAGAAAAGATGAAAGCAAATAAATGATAAAAATACAAACTAGATAGATTTCAAAGGGTCAGGCAATAATTTTCAGAAAACAGAATAGCCCACTTTTTTGTAGAGGGGGTACAAGAGGATTTTGAAAATGAAAACTTGGCTTGGTAAGAACTGAAAATAAATAACTTTGCACAAGACAGGATGAAAATGAATATTCTGCAACACAAAATGTAGGAAACAAATTTGCACAATAGTGAAAAAATTTGCATGCATAGCAACAGTTGAAAATAGATGATCAATCCTGAAAAAATTGTCCTGCTCCCTCCCCACTCCCGAATATCATATGGTCGTCCCTAACTGGAAATTGAACGAATTTTATTTATTGTGTTCTAGAACTTATCATCTTGGGAAAAGTTTGCCATAGACAATAAAATCGAGTCCCGTACTTTGAGTACTCAAAAACATCGAAATGATTTAGGTCTCCTTCCTCTTAATTACTTCAAACCTGTTTTAGCGAATATAAATCTGTCTAAATTTTGTATAGCAAAGTTGCTAACTTTTATACGTCATTTGGTCTGTCAGTGGTGTAAAGTTGCCTCAATGGCAATCATACCACATCTTCGACGATATCGCCAGATGTCTCCTTCATTTTGAAGGTTTACCATGGACATTAGTCAATTACCCGAATATTACGTCAGCTTTCATTTACTCGTGTGACGTATAACACAGCTTAACATATTCAGTGTATCATCTGCACCCAACTGTTTTTCTTGGCAGATACACAGCAACGTGTTTCTGAGCATGTCCTTGTCCGATATTTATTTCTGTATCGTAACAATTTTTGTTTACATTTTACCGGCAATTTTTTTAACCCCAAGATAGTAGTACTCTGAATATAAACAAAGTGTGGGACTTTTGATTGGACGAGGAAGGGTTGGAATCATGTTTTATTCGAAAGCTGATCCGTTCAATATTTTCCATCTCCAATTAAAGGAAGAATTTGTAAGTTTCTATAACAACCTACACGTTATTCATTCATATTTCAGCTGATACTGTACTTTGTAAATCAAACTTTTGATAAGTTTCGTTGTCCTTATGTCGAGACCGCCACGAAATAACACAATAGTGCTGAAAGTGGCGTTAAACACAAATCAATCAATCAATCCTTATTTCGAATAGTATATTGATTATTGTTTTTTTTTATTGCAGCCGTTTTTTGGCCGGATGGTAGCCATCAAATTGGTATAATCTCTGTTGATACTTGTCAGGGAAATTTTGATAAGTCTGGTTGGAATGAACCCACCCAGTAAAGATTTTGTGTGTCTGTAAGTGACTATATTTAGCTCGAATGTCGAATGATTGAAATAGAATAAGAATTAAAATATTAAAATAAAAATATATTTATATCTATTTTTGCAATTCACGGGCCTTCATAGGCAACATGACATTTAGAGGAAGACCATTTAATTTTAGGGGGGAGTTCGAATATGAATACGCAAGTGGGAACTGAAAATAAATAATCTTGCCCAAGGCAGTATGAAAATGATTTTTTTACCACAAAAAATGTAGTTTATCTATAATTGTCTCCAAAACTCGAAAATAAATTTCGCGTGAAATATATGATACTGCCTAGTGGCAACAGGTGAACATGAATGTTCTGTCCGCAATAGATGCTCATGCCTCCTGACGAAAATCAAATGCTTGTCCCATTATATTAACAGACATTTCCAAATGATCCGATACTTTGAAAATGAATATTCTATCCGCAAAACATTCTCACATTCATTACTAGATAAATTTTGCATCATGTTTGAGGCCCAAAATTTTTTGACATATGATGTATGTTGTTTAACGTGAAGGTACCCAAATTGCACCTATTTTGACAGTTTTTTCACCTACGTTTTTTTATGATCAAGACAAAAATTTCCATTCTGTGTTTATTTTGTAGCCGTATCCTTCTTTATAATATAGATACACCAATTTGATTTTTAATCCATATTTGGTCATAGAAAAATGGGTTTGAATCGACCTCCAAACTATCCATGATGCCGTAATGAGGAGTACCCAAATTGCATCCATGCTTTAATTCACATCATTAAAAATCGAATAACATATGTTTTGTTTTATTTTTTCAAATATCTAAAGCAATTTGACATTAGTGCATGCTCACTATTCATTTTTTAAGAAATGGATGCTTGTAACATATTTTTTTTTGTTCATTTTTAAAAGATGACTTTTGGAGAACGTCGCATGGCGGCGTTTTCGTACATTTTTCTTTTCCAGTGAAAGCTTCATCTGTTGATTTATACTGTGAACGTTTAGTGTATATTTGAATATATTTACCTATTTTGTAAGACATGTATAATGTCAAATAATCAAAATACAAATTGTTTAGTCTCAAAGAAAACTTTTAAGATTTTCTCAGCTGTTTATGTTCAATAGGTGCAATTTGGGTACTCGGTGCAATTTGGGTACCGTGACGTTACCTCTTTGAATTATATCTCACTATTATCATTATATTTATTGCTGGACAACTAATAACAAATGTTTTTCATCTTCAACCAAATAGAATAGAATGTGTTTTTTACAACGCCTCTCAGATCTCTAGATCTCTGTACAACAGCATATTGCTCATAAAGGGAACGGCATTGAAATAGCCTGGGATCCTTGCTCACTGTATGACATCGACGAAGTATTAGATTGGGTCAGGATGCCAGGCTAGGCATTTAAAGTGTCGGACTGAAGAACCCTATCCCTACACAAATACTCAGATAACAAAACGGGGAACATCCTTTGAAAATTATCATCTTTTGCATAAAAATATAATACACAGCGAGAAATTTAAACCCAATCAACGATATATTTACAAATAAAATAGCTTTTGGACTGATGATATAGTTTTTGAACTGATGGTGTAGTTTATGAACTGATGAAAAAATAACTTTGAAAAAAGGAGAATAATTACTTAGAAATAAGAATCGAGTGCATTTATTTTTATTGGCAACATAACTGAACAGCGAAAAAACCAGAAAACGATATTTGTCTTGTCATTGTCTGATAGAATATTGATACAACAGATATCGTATTCTGTAATGTCTTTGCACTAGATCCCCCGTTCTACACTAAACCTTAGTGATGACCTTTCTTTCTTTTCATTTTACCCAAAGAAACAAGTAGTTAGAAGAAACGCTTGATTTGAAAGTGACGTCACTTTCTGTTGTTTGTTAAAAACATGTAATTATCCTGCTTCTCGCGTTATTTTACTTTTTTTTCAAGTTTTTTATGAGTTGCTCCCATTTCCCTCAATTCCTTGAATATTGTTCTGAAATAAAACGTACGTTCTCATTACATTTTAAAAATTCTGATAGAATGACAGAATTTTTATAAATTTAGTCAATTTGATTATTGAGAATTGTTATATAGATGCGGCATATGGCAAAATCAAAGGTACTTTATTCAAATGATTTGCACCACGTGACTTTGTCCCTTCTGATCAAATTACTTCCCTTAGCTTAAGATTGAAAATATAATTTATTTTAGATTTGCGGATAATCCAGTCCTTTTCCGTCATGTATCTAAAACTAATGTATCTTTAAAAACTTCCTTTGGCGGATATTTACAAAAATGTTGTGTAATTCTAAGGGAAAATGCTTAAAATTTGACTTTTTACGAAATTGGAAGGTTGATATCATCATGTTTTAAAAGAATTTGGCCGGAAACTTAAGAAAGCAGGTAAGTTAAAAGTTATTTAACTTTAAAATTCAACCTACAAGGTGTTTCCCTATATGCGAACAAATCATGAACAATATCTTCTTGCATGTGTATTATTGTTTTGAATCTTGCTATTTTACGATTTTACGTCATTTTATTTGATCTTATATAGCAATTACACAATGGTTACGCTTCCGATTTTTAAACTAAAAAGGCCGAAAGATTTCAGAGTAGACAATAGATATAAGAAGATGTGGTATGAGTGCCAATGAGACAACTCTCCAATGTCCATTTGTACACGGACAGAAGCCTAAAAACATGTACAATTCACCTATATGCGAACAAATTGTTCATTCGACATAGGTATTTGCATATTGGCATTTTTATTAAAAGGGCTTATATAATTCTATTGTAATGGCTGCCGTCATGATAAGGCAAAATGGCCGCTATGCAAATTAGCAAATTACCCCAAATTTTGCCATATGGGATACCGCCGATTCAGTGCAGTTTCTGTCATCACCTTCAGCAGGCAACGCTCGAGACCGGATGTCTGGGAGGACAGGATCTAAATATAACAGCTCAAACGATCTAAAATCAACTTTGTCTAAAATCAATTTTTTTATGACAAATGTCTTTTATCTAGTACAAGGTCATTGTATTTCATATATTTTTGTTAACATGAAAACCATTCCTGTGAAATAGATTGAAGTTCAACGAAAGCACGATTTAAGATACATAATTGACATAATGACGTCATTGTCTATTCTTTTCAAAACACCGCACATGTCATATGATGAATTTAATATATTAACTATTTTGATTTGTCAAGTATTGGTATCTAATTATGTCCATTGGTGTTAGAAATAATTACAGAGCTCCAGATAAGCTGCGTATTTGCGTGATCACGCAATAAAAATAATTCAAAACCCAATTCAATTGCCCATTGCTGCGTTCAAAAACCCAATCCATGCAAAGGAAAACCCAATTATATGCCAAAACCATGAGTTCTTAACGCTTTATTCGCTATCGGGTGCGTTATTTACCCTCATCTATTACATAGTCGACGCGTAAATCTATTTTTATAATTATAATTGGAAATGCCCTTTCGTTCTAAAAATAGAGCATTGCATCAAGACGTTGAAATGGGTCCCTGTTGGAATTTTCCATTGCTCAAAAGGTACACGTGTTGATGAAAATATTTCGGTCTTCTCTAGTTTATCCAATTAGCGTTTGTCATGGTGTCATGTTTTTTTTTCCGAATTACTCCAGATTTATCATTTCACATAGCATTGGATCAAAACGAAAGTAAATGTCCGCGAAAAATACTGAATAGAAGCATGTTTTTAGCTTCTTTTTGGTACGTGTAGCTGAGGGATAATTATGATGATAACAAGAATCGGCTAGTGTTTTTAGGAAGCGTCTATCGTCCTTCGTGTCTTAACGAGAACTAAATTAGTTGGAACAGTAAAATGCAAAATCAATTTATGTTGTTGGAAGGCATCGGAAAACAAAAGTTTTAATAAGGGCCACCTCAACCCACATTTATGTAAATAAAATTTAACAAAACATTCAAGAATTTTTTTTAGTTTATATATATATTTTTTTGACTTTAGTTGGTGAGTGAACACACATATCCGTTTTGACGTCAATGCAGCTTGACACTTTCTTTTTTTTTCGGTCTAATTGTTCTGTATGCTTAAGATAGTTGTCTTATTGGCAAGTGCAGTTTAACATTTTCGTTTATTCATTTGATGTTGAAGGATTATTTGTAAATTTAAATTAAATGTGGTCTCAGTCATTAAACCACCCTATAAACCTGCCGGTCTAGGTTTTTTTAAGTAGGTCTGGCAAATAGGTGATAAGGACTTGAAAAACTATCTTACAGCACCCAATGTTCACATATATTATCAGGGGCGGATTCAGCCATTTTTAAAAGGGGGGTTCCCAACCCAGGATAAAAAGGGGGGGTTCCATCTATATGTCCCCATTCAAATGCATTGATCGTCAAGAAAAAAGGGGGGGTTCCAACCTCCGGAACCCCCCTCTGGATCCGCCACTGATTATATAAAAATCTAAACACTTAGCCACACCTACCCCAAATAAACTGTAGGGTGGTCATACAGTACAACCTGTGACTTCCTCTTAGTAATGTCCACCCTCTTGTATGGTCACCATTGAATGGTGGCCATTTATTGGGGTATTCAATCTTGAAATGTTGGCCATTTATTGGGGTCATAAAACATAGGTTGATGTTTTATCTAATCATGTTACCTGTTGAAATCAATCAGGGTTGAAGTTTTCAGCTTGTATGTTTCATTAAAATTTACCTGTACAGGTACCTCAGGTTTCTTCACAAATTGACATTTCACCTTTTCTTGAAAATGTAGAATAGAATGTTGTTTTAGTCTTTGTTAATTCATATCATTTGTTGATTTTTCTGTCTTTAAATTTACATATTTTCCTTTTTTCTAATGTTTTTATATTTTTATGTTATTTTTATTTTTATTTTTTTTTTTTGCTTCTATTCATGCTATTCTTTTAATTTCTTCTAGGAAATAATCTTGAGTAGAAATGACAAAAATTCAAAGATGAGTTATTGACTAGCATTTGAAAACAAAACAGAGAATCCTTTAAATAATTATTTTTCAGTAAAAAGTTATTGTACATGATGTACATGGTATTCAATTGTCTGTGTGTATTATTTAATGAATTATTATTAATTATAACTTATAATCATGCAAATGATATGTTTAAAGGAACCATGAAGCAAGTAATTTAACAAGCCTGTTTTTAACAAATTAAAATTATCAATATCATGAATATCAAGCCTTTTACAATAAATTTTGTTAACAAAGTTGTACAATCTATTATCATGATTATTATTCAGGAAAACTACAAATATCATTATATGGTATAGGAATAAACTATTTTGTTTATCTTTTATATTTTCAAATCTCAAAACTGGAGTTGTGCATGAAAAATCACTAAAGAGACTTTAATTTTCCAAATGGCTACCTAGTTATCAACTTTGATAAGTGCTAATCATAATGAAAATGTTCTTATCTCTGAATTAAATAAATCTTATGAAAAGAAATTATTTAATGAAAAAATTGTCTTGCTTTTTGAAACAATTGTAAACTTATCAAATATGTTATCTTCAATTTGGCTATTTTTGTCAGTTAACAGGCAAAATTTGTCTCCAGAAAAATAAAGTATACTTCTATATAGATTGTGACATTTTTATGGTCTATTAATTAAATCACTTTTGTTCTGTGTATTATATTGTCAAAACTGCAAGACTGGCATATGCATGATACATATTCTTGGTATACATCTGCAAAGAATATTTCACTCAACTCAGGCCTTTTAGATAAAGCTAATAATTGCAGGGACTTGAATGAATTAGATTCTTTAAAGCCCTTGATTAAAATGAATTTTAAGAACATTCAACAAAAATAAGAATATTTTGAAAATAA
Organism: Mytilus coruscus; assembly: GCA_017311375.1. NCBI lineage: Eukaryota > Metazoa > Mollusca > Bivalvia > Mytilida > Mytilidae > Mytilus > Mytilus coruscus. The sequence goes on along the minus strand of CM029603.1, from coordinate 45,024,248 downwards.
AATAAAAACATGAATGGTTTTACACTAGTACTTTTGGGGCCCTTTATAGCTTGTTGTTCGGTGTGAGCCAAGGCTCCGTGTTGAAGGCCGTACATTGACCTATAATGGTTTACTTTTATAAATTGTTATTTGGATGGAGAGTTGTCTCATTGGCACTCACACCACATCTTCCTATATCTATTATGATGAAAACAGTAAACTCAAATGCTTCACCTGGGACTATTATACTAGTATAATAGTCCCAGGCTTCACTCAGTAAAGAATTAGTGGTCATTATTTAGAAATAGAAAATGGTAGATAAAAATTCCTATAATGGATAGAATTGTTTGTAAATTAACACAACAACTTAGAGATAATCTATTTGAAAATTGTTTTCCTTCTCATAATAATGTCTCTGACCAGTTTGTGAATAAAATCTTGAATCTTATGAATAAAATCTTAATCAAAAACAAAAGTAAAAGAAATGCTAAACCTTTATAACATGGAACATGTTTAAAATATTGGCTCCTTTATAAAAAAAAAAAAGTCATTAGAACTGAGGGCAGAAACCTAATAATTTTTTCCATGTGTTTTGATTTTTATAGAATTGTTATTTCTTTTAAAATTATAATGTTTGTTTTGGTTTTTTTTGTCAGAAACTTGATTAAATTGTAATATGTTTATATGACAATAAAATATTATCAAATTTTTCTGTAATGAATATTTTGAATATACATGTATTTATTCAATAGAGAAATAATGAATTGCCTAAATTTTATTTAGAATAAGTCCTAAAGATAATCTTAAAATTTGTTAAACAATGTTAAATGCAGTTAGTATAAACAATTTTGATTTTAGATAATTAATTTGAGAAACACCTTTTCGATGGAAAAAGGCAGGCGTTGTGAAAGTTTGCATTATATTAGAAGATGATATTCATTTATTATTCACTTGCCTAAATATCCATGTAAAAATAACTTAATTTGATAGAATTATTTAAAAGGTATAACATCAAAACAAACAGTCATGAGAAAATGTTTACAAAAGTTAGTAAGCTACATGTATATGTTCAGCTAGTTTTATTATTTCATTTTATTTAGAATTTTCTTGTCATAATAACAGTTATTAAATTTGACATACACATATATTTTACCTGAGACACTTTACCTGTAAGTTATATAATTTTAACACTTCAATGCAGTCATGATTTCCTTTATACTTGACTAGTTCTTGATTAATACCTTGTGTATTAATTAAGCAACAGGAGGTATAATGGTGGACATTTAGGGCCATCATGGTGACCATATTTTTATGGCCACCATTAGTAAGATAATGTCACAGGTAGTACTGTATGTGCGCTAGAAAGGTAACTAGGTACTGTCCAACTATTGCAGTTTATATAAGTTGTGAGAAAATACAAAACTGGCAGAATGGTTGAAACCGAACACAAATTAAACGTACAATTGCTCATCAGTGTATAAACAAAATAAAAAAGCTATCACATATAAAGAAAGAAACATATTTAAGATGGATGAACATCTCGCTTTGATATGATGTGATTAAAACATGCCTAAATTCAATATTGTGTTGATGAAAAAACCCAATACATTAAGGAGCTTGGTGGTGAAAAACCCATTTGATATTTGCTTGAGGGGTGAATTGGAATTGATAATGCAATTAAAAAATATTATCACTCAATTAAAATAAAAAATGGTGGGTAAAAACCCCAATTTGATAATTCTTATCTGGAGCTCTGTAAATAATATTCGAGGTCAGGGAAGGTCTTCTTGACGCAATTGAAGTAGTATAGATAGATATTTTTTATTTCCAATAGAAGACCCACTATATGGACAAAATCAGTACATTGATTAGTATATTAAATATTTACAATACTGCAGAATACAAAAAAAAAAAAAAACTCAGTTCAAACATGAAATATAATACGAGTAAATATTATAATCATATATATACCATAGTGGTCAGTGTTCGTAGACCATGCTCCAGAAGTATAAAAGTACAAATAAAAAAAATATGTTTTACTATGAACTGAACTATGTTATATTTGTAATAAAGATTTGTTACAATGAGTGTTGCACAAAATGTGTTGTAGTGTAATGAGTTGGCCCTGGTATACATAGCTTCGAGGTTAGCTGTACTGGCCTCTAAATTCGAAGAATCGAGGGCTAATACAGCTGACCGAAAAAATATCTAACTTTAGATTTTATTAAGGGGATAAAGAACACCTAAGCGAATCAACTCTATAAAATTCCGCTTTACGTTTTAATCACATACTAGTAAAGTGAAATCAAGCTTCTCAATTATCAAAATAAGAGTTTGTCAAACTGCTATATGTCCAATGAAATTATTCCTGTAAATTGTGTGGTTCAAATTTCTTGAAATTTCTATTTTTGTCAACAGGTCAAATTAAACATTTTGTCAAAAATTTATGAAAATTAAATGAGCCAAATCTATTTTAGTCAAAGTGTTGGGTATCCCCTAAAATGATTCAACTTTATGAACTAACCGTTAAGCAGGTAAGGAAATCCTAGAACTTTTCTCACTCACGCTAAATTTTTACGTCGTTTGTATTGTACATGCCGATTAAACCGTATTAGAACTGATTTGTCAAATTGATTTTACTTGATAATAACTTATATTTTATAGTACGGAAGCCATAATGCGAGGAGGTTCAAATAGTATTATCAATCCACCCCTTATACGGTCATTGTGTCTTCGAATTGACGGAGTGCGCTTATGGGTCTTTCGAAAGGCCGTTCATATCGTAATTTTGATAAATACAAGATTACATAATAAAGAAACACTTGGACACATCATATTGATGAAAAATCAAACTTGGTGTATGAATAGTATAGTCTCCGCTACCCAGACACTCGAATTTTACATATTCATACTGCGTCTAGATGATCGAGACTATGAATAACATTGACAAACTTAGTCGTATCCAATACACAGTAACGCATTTTACTCACTTACTTACTGCCATTGGCATGTAGGGCAGCAACAAAGGTTCTCCATTTCTGTCTGTCTTTGGCTATCTTTTCTACTGTTCCCCATGTGTTATTCATGGTCTTCAGTTCTCCTTCTACAGTACGTCTCCATGTGTTTTTTGGTCTTCCTCGCTTGCGCCTTCCTTCTGGAGTCCAATGTAATGCCGTTCTAGTGATTGAATTTCTATCTCTTCTTATCACATGCCAAATCCATTTCCAACGCCTTCTCATTAATATTGTACCCATACTATCTTGATGACACTGTCTTAGAAGATCTTCATTGGATATTTTGTTTGGCCAGAAAATGCGCAGGATTTTTCTTCAGCTTTTGGTATAAAAAACTGACAGTTTGTTTAGATCGACTTCTGTCATCCTCCAGCATTCTGATCCGTATAACAGAGTAGATAATACACAACTCTGGTACAGTTTAGTTTGGTCTGCTTACTTCACTGTGATGATTTCCATCCATTGTTTAGTGATCTGAATATATTTCTGGCTTTATTTAATCTGTTCATGATGTCATTTCCAGCACCTCCATTGTATCTTATTGTACTTCCTAGGTATGTAAATGTTTCTGGGAATATCTTTTCCATCTTCTAGGATAGGAGTTGGGTTATCGATGTTAAGGGTCATGACTTCTGTTTTCGTTTGGCTGATTTTAAGTCCAACTTGACTGGCAAAAGTATTAAGGCGGTTGGTCTTCTCTTGTAAATGGTGGTGGGTATGTGATAAAAGAGCCAGATCATCAGCAAAATCAAGATCTTCTAATGTTGATAAAATGTTCCATCTTATTCCTCTTGGAGCATCTTCTATTGTTTTTCTCATTACCCAGTGTATGACCAAATTGAAAAGAAGACCAGACATCATTCATCCTTGTCTAACTCCTGTTTTTACCTCAAACCATATGTTGCTATGCCCTACACTGCAAGTGAAATTGTTGAAGAAACTTTTGATAAACTCGATTATTTCTTTTGGAATTCAATATACTCTAAGTATTCGCCACAAGCTCTTTCTGTTGATACTGCCAAAAGCCTTCTGGAAATCCACAAAGTTGATGTCAAGCTGCCTTTGCCATTCTGTACATTGTTCGATGATGTTACGTAAAGCAAAGATTTGAACAATGCATCCTCTACCTTTACGAAATCCTGCTTGCTCCTCTCTTAGCTGTTTATCAACTGCATCTATTATTCTTTTGATAATAATTTTGGCCATGATTTTACTTGGATTGACAAGAGGGTTATACCTCGCGAGTTGTTGCAGTCACTTAAAGCTCCCTTCCTGGCTAACTTTATTATTATGCCTTTTGTCCAATCGTCAGGTATTATTTTTCCTTTCCATATTGATGTTAATAGTGATTGAAGAATTTCAGCTGCAAGTTCTGGATCGACTTTGGAAAGTTCTGCATTCAAATTGTCCTGCCCTACTGATTTTCCATTTTTTAACGATTTTATTGCTGTTATTATTTCTTGTCTGTCTGGTAAGTTGATATTTATTTCCAAATCTTGAACTGCCTCAATTATTATTGCTTCGTCATCTGGAGGTGGTGTGTTAAGTACTTCTTTAAAGTGTTCTGCCCATCTGGCTTTTTGCTCAGCTTCTGTTGTCAATAGCCTTCCATTTTTGTCTTTTATATGGACATCCTTATTGCTACGAAATTTGCCACAGATTTCTCTTGTTATCTTGTAAACTCGCTAGTTGTTTCTTATATTGTTCTTTTTGATCCCATTTTGAGTTGACTTCTGTTGTTTCTGCTGGTATCATGTCAGGATTATCTGTCAAAGCTGGAAACGTATTCTTCAATTGAATGATGAATGCATTCTTTACTTTATGATCTTGTAATTTTTCAATATCATAACGTGTAAGGACAAGTGTTTTACGTCCTGTACTCCTCAATTTCATCTTAATATTTGCAGTAACAAGGTGATGGTCACTACCAACATCTGCTCCCCTCTTAACTTTAACATTTAGTAATGAACGTTTTCTAGTACCATTTATCATAAGGTGGTCAATCTGATTCTTATCTCTTCCATTCGGAGAACACCATGTTAATTTATGTATATTTTGATGTGGAAAGAGTGTTCCTCCTACTACCAGGTTGTAAGCTGCACATAATTCTACTAGTCTTTCTCCATTATCATATATAGTACCACATCCATGTTTACCTAATATCCTGTCCATATCAGTGTTGATGTTTCCCACTTTGGCATTCAAATCACCCATCACCACCAGAAGATCATGGCGTGGTACCAATCTCACTTCTGCTTGAAGTTGTTCGTAAAAGATGTGTTTCACAAATTCATCACTGTCATTTGTTGGTGTATAGCACTGTACAATAATCATTTTGGTGTGCACTCCTTTCAATTTTGCTGTTATCAATCTACTATAAACAGGTTTCCATTCAATAAGTCCCTTCTCAGTGCCTTTCTTGAGGATGATGGCTACTCCTTCAAAATGATGGTTGTCATCTCTGCCTGAGTAAAGAACTTTCTTCTGTGTCGGTCCTTATTTTACCAGAACCTGTCCATCTACTTTCACTAACTCTCAAAATGTGCAAGTTATATCGCCTCATTTCTGATGTGACCTGTGCAAGTTTTCCAGTTTCATACATAGTACGTACATTCCAGAATCCTATTCTGGTTTTTGCTTTAGCGCTCAGCACTTCATTCCTGCCAGCAGCTTCCTTGCGGCTTTCACCACTGGCAATCATACTGTTTTCTTGAAGGCCTATTCGCACAGCGGTTGTTTCCTTTGTTGCTGTTTCCGTAACTTAAATCTTTTTACAGGATAGAGTTGTTGGCCCTATGCCGAACCCCCTACTTGGAGGGCCAGGGATTTTTTGTCGAGGTTTCCTTCCTTTAGATAAGTTGCCGACCAAGGCTGACGAACCATTATCTGCCCGTTTTTATTATGGAGTATTCTTTCTCCTAGATAAATTACCTTCCAAGGTTAACGATCATCATCTAACCGGCTATTTACCCATAGTAGGGGCAAGGTTGATGAGAGTTAGGCGTGTCCACACACCGGCGGGCCTACACTCTGGATCTTTAGGGCCCTTGCTGCTCCAAGATCCCCTACAGTGAAGCCTGAGATACTAGATCCCAGTTACCATGCGCTGTCGTGGGGAAGCACTGTAGAAGTCTTGACAGTGTAGAGGCTATGTACTGGCAGGAGAGGCTAACTCACTCGGCTCTCTCTTCGCTCACATATGTAGGCTAGCCAGCGGTGGCTGCTTTTCATAAAAAAAAAAAAAAAAAAAACACACTAGACACATACTACTGCCCTGTGGAACAACAACCAGCGCACGCATTTTACTTGAAGGTGGTAAAAGGATAACCTCTCGGCCATTCAACCCAGTGGTATTATTTGCATTATTTCAATTGTTGATTTCAGTTTGTTGTATTTTTTTTAGGGAAAAGTATTTTCTATTCACTTTGCTAACATCAGTTTGTTTTGCGGTTTTTTTTAACATTGAATAGTGTTTTCAAGTATTGAACGTTATTTCAATTGTTTACTTTTTGAAATACGGAAGAATAGTATTCGTCTGTCAGTTTCTTAAAACTTGAGAACCGATCGGTTGAAGTGCTTTTTGTGTCAGCAAAACAAATATAAAGCACTTAAGACACCGCTAAAACCGACAGATTTGTCAACGTCGGGATATAGGACTCTTTCAAACATTATTCCAGGATTACAGAAAATGAATGAAACGCCAATACCCTTAAATATACATCGAATAGATGATGAGATCGAATTGAGGGCACGTTGGCAAAAATTGAAGCAAAGTATCAGAATTTTGTAGGTTGATGTTCAATGAAACAAAACTTAAGAGGACAAGAAAGAGACTAGGCTCCACAGGAGAATCTAGCTCCGACCAAGGCATGTCGTCCAAATTTATCAGGAAAACTCCTATTGTGGTATCAGGCAAAAACATATTTTTTTTAGAATGTTTCATCTGAGAAAGACAAGCATCTCGTTCAGATTTGAGAGAAGACATTACCATACCATTGAATTCTAGACTCCATCAGTGTGCAAAAACATTGCAAGATGAAAATCTTTTTGCAAAATTGATTGCAGGGGATGTTATTGCGCAAGAACTGAAATATCATGAAGGATGCCTGACTGCACTATACAACTAAGAAAGAGCTGAAATTAACAAAAGACATAAAACAAGGTGATCAGGAAGTACTCGAGAGTGAAATCGACCATATTTTTGTTGATGCTGAACTTGTTAAATACATAGTTGAAACACAACGAGGCAGTCAAATTGGGGTAGATTTCAAACTTGTCGAGCTCTGTGCGTTAATCGAATCTAGATTAGAACAATTTGGTTTCTCTATCAATTACCTCAAAGAAATTTCAAAAGGGAAGGGAGGTGGTATTTGAAAAGGATGTGGGATCTGCAATAATTTGAGTATGTGATTTTACTGATGCAATGCTTTTGCTTAAGCAGCGCAAAAAGTTGGAATCAAATGTCAAAACACTAAATAAAGTTCACTGGTCATTTTGATAAATAGTCGGTCTTCAATGAAATCCTGCGAAGATAATTTGAACTTGTGTCAATGATTACACATGGGTCGGATATAGAATACCAATAAGAAATCAGTTTCACAAAGTCTGACCTGGCTATCACTCAATTTTTGTATTACAACAACCACAAAAAGCAAAAAACGAATCAGGACAAGTGGGTCTATTATTATACTCTATGACCAGAAAACGGCAACTCATTGATTCATTGTTACAATATGGAATATGCATTTTATATGATTGGGTTTGAGACATTTTCACGCAGCTTGGTGAGTCAGTGATCAACAGATATATAGAAGAAGGTGTTGTTTGTCCAGCAATATTACAGAAAGGTATGTTCGTCACATCTGCTGTTAACAACATAAATCATAATGTTTCTTCTACAACTGCAATATAAAAATAAGAAGATGTGGTATGATTGCCGAAGAGACACTATCCACCAGAGACGAAATGACGTAGATGGTAAGGAACTATAAAGTCACCGAACGGCCTTCAACAATGAGCAAAACCCATACCACAGCAAAAGCTATAAAAGGCCCCGAAATGAAAAATGTAAAACAATTCAAACGAGAAAATGAACGGCCTGATTAAGGTAAAAACAATAAATGAAAACCAAATATGATATATAGCAACAAACGACAACCACTGAATTGCAGGCTCCTGGCGTCGGACAGGCACATACAGAATGTGGTGGGGTTAAACATGTTTGCAGTCGTCCAACCCTACCTAACCTGGTACAGTAGTGTAACAGCACAACATAAGAACACACTATATAAAATCAATTGAAAAGAGCTTAACTCATCAGATCGATACAAGGCACAAAACAACTATGAAAACACAAAAGATTAAAAAGTACAGATCTAAGTGAACTTGCAGTTGCTGGAAACTAGTTCAAAGCCAATAACAATTAGTTAAAAAGTCATGTATCTAAGACTAAAACATCAAGCAGTACACATCCAACTTCCCATGGATTATGTGTAAAGATGTTATTAACAGTCAGAGAAAAATACATCCTTGTGTAATGCTAAAATATAGGTATCGACAGCAGTTTACCCGGATCTTAAATTCTCCCTTGCCATGCCCTTCCGAATTTAAAGTATTTCTTTACTAAATTCCTTGGTATTGATAAAACAAAACTTCAATATAGATTTGGTTACTCGCAGTAAATTGTTCTTTTCTCTTACAAACAACTGTTTAATAACAAAATAATGTAATACATGTATAATTTAATTACAATATTTATTTGACAATTCCATATAAAAAATTGCCGAACACATCAATGTATGTAAATGAACATAAACTCTTTATGATCCATATTCATAAATATGACAATAAACGGCAACTATACTCTGTAGTTACTGTGAGCTGACAGTTCAACAATTTTTTATATAGTATAACGGAACCCAACCCTTTAAACCGCCAAAGGATTTCACGTACATACATTACCCATATATCTAAATCCAATATAACAAGAACCAGTTTTACACATGCTCTAACCAGTTTTGAACATTCAAATAGTATAACTATTCAAACACAGGGGAAGTCCCTAAATTCAAACGAAACGAAATATATGTATCTTAATTTACGGACTTGGTAAACAACATCACCGTAAAAATTGGGATATGCTATCCCGTTTGTAATAAGTTTTCTACAGTTTTAGCCAAACTTCTAAACTAAATTTGTGTATCTATGAAAGAATTTAATAATGGTTTTAAGTAATTTGTTGTAACGAAATCCTCGACTTAGTAATGTACCAGTAATACATAGATTACATTCATTGAAATTTAAAACATCACTACAGACAAGGGCATAGCGAACGAGTTGGGATATATAAACACCGTGAAATGGTGCCAAACGAATTTAATTGATCAGTGTTTAACGCCACTATCAGTACTATTGTGTTATTTCGTGGCGGTCAGTTTTTATTGGTGGAGGAAGCCGGATTGCCCGGAGAGCAAGCGACCTTCGGTAGAAAAATGGTGTCATAGGAACATCACCGTCCAAAAAAGGAAAATTAACAATAGGGAACGAAAAATCGTCCCTTTTGTAGTAAATTATTGTGTATAGAATTTCCTGTGTAAAACTGAAATATCTAAATTTAGAAAGGACTGTTATTGCTGTTTATATTTGATTTAATTTGAAGAAAGTTCCTTTCGAGAATATATTTAGAGAATTCTTGATAATTGGACGAAAAAATATCAAGATGATAACGCTAAGTGTGTTGAATTTATCAATTAAATGTAATTTAGACGGGTGTTTTCTGAGTTTGGTCATAAACTGTGATTCATAGGAACAATCTGCTATTAAATGGGCTCAATTGCTGCCCATAGGAACACCTACAACCTGTCAATAAATGTTATTGCCGAAACGTACAGAAAAATTGTCAAGGAGAAAATGTACAGCTTTGATCATCTCATCACACTTCCATTAAGTATATCTAGCATATTTACCCGTTGCATTACAGAAAAATGCTTTATATGAGTTGCAACAGATAAATTTGTAATCAGATATTTCAAACGACCATTTCATTAAATATGAAAACTTATTTATTTATTGTGCGGAAATGAAGTGTAAAGAATTGGAAAGTCAAAACTCCACCGAATTGAAAGGACGATCAAAAGCACGTACTTTATCTTAGACATGAAAAGAATTTTTTACACTCCAAAAAAGTGAATTCCACTATTTTCATATGATTTATTACAAAGGTAATGATAAGTTTCTTGATAGTAGTTAAGGAAGTAGTTAAAACGGCGAAAGTATTAGTGGCATAACACTTACTAGAGGCCGAGATGAAACGATAGTTTACGGGGTTTTTTGTTTGCGTAGTTTAGGTAACAAATTAAGGAATAACTGTACTGTAGTTGAAGAGTTGCCACCGTCAATTGGCGATTTGACGGTCGCAAATGCAGTTTTACTGGCGACGCGTAGCGGAGACAGTAAAACGGATATTTGCGACCGTCAAATCAAAATTGACGGTGGCAACTCTTCAACTACAGTACTGTTATTCCGATTCTAATGCATTACAAAAGAAATAATACGTTAGAGCTTGAAAAAATGTATAAATTTGAAATTTAATAAAATTCCGCGAAACTTCATGAATGATTTTGGCGCGAAGACGTCATAGCTAAACATGACGTCATACAAATGAAATCTTACAAACTGAAGGTTATTTCGTTACTTCTACGATTCAAATTTGGATAAAATCACATCAAAACGGCGATTTTGAGGTTGGTGTTGTTTTACTTTCGATAATATTGTAGTAATCGAACATTTGTCAGTATTCACCTCAGAAGCTAACAAAACCTTTAAATAGACTTATTAAGAAGGGATATAGTTACGATACTGTTGTCAGGTCATTAAAGATTGCATATTTTGGCTTTAATATTGATTTACTTATAGGGTCTTTGCATCGGAACTAAACACATTTATTTAAAAACCAGTTGTTGGCATGACACGGGTTATGCTCTTCTCATATATTTTATGATGGTATGATACTAAACCCCTAACGGGAGGGATTGTGCCTGCTATTCATATGATGAAGACATAATCTTTCAATCAGTTTAATTGAGGTCTGGAGCTGGCATGTCAGTTAACTGCTAGTAGTCTGTTGTTATTTATGTATTATTGTCACATTGTTTATTTTCTTTTGTTACATCTTCTGACATCGGACTCGGACTTCTCTTTAACTGACTTTTAATGTGCGTATTGTTATGCGTTTACTTTTCTACATTGGCTAGAGGTATAGGGGGATGGTTGAGATCTCATAAACATGTTTAACCCCGCCGCATTTTTGCGCCTGTCCCAAGTCAGGAGCCTCTGGCCTTTGTTAGTCTTGTATTATTTTTACTTTTAGTTTCTTGTGTATAATTTGGAGTTTAGTATGACGTCCATTATCAATGAACTAGTATATATATTTGTTTAGGGGCCAGCTTAAGGACGCCTCCGGGTGCGGGAATTTCTCGCTGCATTGAAGACCTATTGGTGACCTTCTGTTGTTGTCTGTTCTGTGGTCGGGTTGTTGTCTCTTTGACACATTCCCCATTTCCATTCTCAATTTTATTTGTTGATCCATGAATTCAAAATGGCGGGTCCCTCCTTAGTTACGACTGGTCAACTGTGGATTTGACGGTAACTTTTAGCCAATGAAAAAAATTATTACATAAAAATTGCATTAGAATACAGAGTAGGGACCTTCCAATGCTCAGAAGAGGCATTAAAAGACAGGCCAAAGATAACAAAGGAACATTCAAACTCATAAGTCGAAAATAAACTGACAAGACCAAGATTAAAAAGAAAAGACAAATAGACAAACAACAGTACACAAAACACAACATAGAAAACTTAAGACTAAGCAACACGAACCCCACCAAAACTGGGGGGGGGGGGATCTCAGGTGCACCGGGAGGTAAGCAGATCCTCCATATGCGACACCCGTCATGTTGCTCATGCAAGTACAAATCCGGTGATAAGTTTAATTCGGTAGGTCACATTTTGAGAAAGGGGGGCGGGATTGTAGTTACGACAATTGGAACATATCCGTCGTCATTTGTGAAACAGATATTCCATAACGGTCAACTAACTCGTGATGGCGTCCGTAAAATTTACGATGGGATGATTTTAACTTCATCACTTGGAACTCTTGGTTTAATAGCTTCCTTGTGAGCAGCAATCTACTATCAAGGAAATTATGATAGAAAATACAAGCCCTGGAATATCGTACCAGCTGGGAGATATATATTCCGTATGTAGGCGCTGCTTGAATGTTCTTACATAGAAATGAAAAGTTCGCAATTGGGAAGCTGAAATCATCTCTTTTGTTGTAAAGTTTTGTTTTCAATCGACCCTCATTGTCAATTTCTAGATGTAAGTCAAGATATGAGGCAGACTTAACTGTATCTGTAGTATCCTTTATCTCAAGTTCGATAGGATAGATGGGTTTAAAAAAGTCACCAAATTTTGAATTATTTAGTGAGAGAACATCATGTATATAGCAAAAAGTGAAGGTAAAGGATACTGCTAACTTCATTCTTTCTTCCTAAAAAATTCCTGTATGAAGTCAGCATCATATGAATAAAGGAACAAGTCGGCAAGAAGAAGAGCACAGTTGGTTTCCATGGGAATGCCGAATGATTGTCCTTCAAACGTAACAAATATGTTGTTAATCAAGAATTCAAGCATCTTTATTATGTCAGTTTCACAGAATATTTTGTTTGAATCAGATTGATTTTTTTCAAAGTACGATTTATCCCTTCCTACGTTGGCCATTCTTTTTTTATGAAACAAGGCAGGACCAACTACATTGTTTTTGTATTTCAACTTTTTGTAGTTTGGAATGAGGAATACTTGTGTAAAGTGTAGAAAAGTCAAATGTTTTAATACTATGACAAGATGAAAGAGTCTTAGATTGTATGTACTCTAAAAGATCTTTGGAATTTTTGAGTATCCACATCTGATTCACGCCACCTCTAGAATAGGTAGTTTCACAATAACTTTGAAGCCCGGCTTGATTGCTGATAAAATTGATGTTAATAATTAAGAAAGAGGTTTCGTGGAGCACTTGGAATACCCAGCAATATAACGTTGTTTGTAGGGACACTTATGTAGTTTAGGTATCCAATACAGTGAATAAGCTGTGAATGTTTACCACATCTGCTGCTGTTTTACTTTTTATTACTATAATATCTTCTTTCTACGGCACAGACATATCTGCATTTCAGCATGCTGGCGCAGCTGTAGTTGTTTCTTATCAATGTTTTAATCCGCTTTCTTTAATACTAAATCCAATACTGCCTACTTTATGCACACCTCTCACAGTTCCAAATAAGATTTTTGTTTGAAATCGTCGTTCTGAATATGACTGGTTAGTTTAACCGATGATGTCTTAGATGTTGAAAGTGTGTTATGGTCGTCGTATCATTAATCAAAAAAGAAAGGACCACAAGCTGAAATCAGCTTAGCATCATTAATATCAGTGATGCAAGATCAGGCCCATTCAGTAGCAACTATAAAACACGCTTTGTAAAAGTGAAGGAAGTTAGGCCACACCAATTTGATCAATAGTTCTTTGGATTTTCCCGCTCGAGTTTTGGAGAAATCGACTTTTCAATAAAAAAAAAACAATTACCGCTTCCGCAAATTTTTGGGCCGCATGCCGCTCCAAATTTAGTTTCTCCTTGAATTTTTTTTTCACATAGACGTTTTTCTTGTGCATATATTGCTCCGATCGATTCAAACGCACGTGTGATAAATCGAATTGTAAATAAAAGGTCAAAAATCGGGATGCCAACATGTATTTGTGTCAGCTCATTGCCGTGGACAAGTAATCATTGAACACACAGTTATCCGAAATGCATCTCGTTTTATCTATGAAGACATATTCTAGGAGACAAATATTAAAAATCTGTCTTTAGATGACCACGATCACATCAATGTTCGTTAGAACCATCGTCATCCCCGATCATTGTTTCAAAAGACATAGCATAGACCTGAATAAGTACGTTGCAGGGCCAGGATATGGCATCAATGGCAACGGAAGAGAGGCGATGGAAAATTAGTCCAACGTTGTGAGAGCAACCGAAGTTTAAAAGCTCTCAATTGTCTTGGTACACACGAGATTGTTTGGTAGTCTATTCCAATAAAAAATTGTTCTAACAAAGAATGACTGTTTATATTGTTCAGATATACTAGTGGAATTTTGAAACACCGGCTGTTGTTTTGTACAAATTTATCGACAATGTTTGTTAATTGTTTTATAGACCTATATATCTTGGATGAAATAATCATGATTAAGGTTCAACATAACAAATGGACAAAATGGCTGTATTTACAACTAAAAACTACTCTGAGTACAGACTAACCTGTCCAGTCGGAAAAGTTTTAAGGCCTGGCATCCACTAGATATATAAAAGTTTAATGCATTTTGTGTTTCAGAAAGATAAAATCTTATTTGGATTTTGATGGGCATTTTTTTTTTCGTTCCTGCAGAAGGTGTAAAAATAAAATAAGTTGGGATACAACTTTGAGATGCTCCCTCTCATGTAACAACTTATTGTATTGTATTGATTGTCCTTGATTGGCATGGACAATAGACAGACAATAGATATCTACACAGTAGATGAGTTAAAGGTTGTAATTGAGTGGACAGTATCAAATGATATTCAGGTGTTTGTTTATGTTTACACCTTCTGCAGGAACGAAAAAAAAAAAAAAAAAACGCCCATCAAAATCCAAAAAGATCTTATCTTTCTAAACACAAAATGCATTTAACATTTATATATCTAGTGGATGCCAGGCTTTAAAACTTTTCCAGCTGTACAGGTTAGTCTGTACTCAGAGTAGTTTTTGAGATGTAAATACAGCCATTTTCGTCCGTTTGTTATGATGAACCTAAAATTCCCATGAATTTAAAAAAAAAATCAAAATTTATCTTATTTGAATGAAACCCCAGATCCCCTTGTTAGTCTATTTGTCAAACTTATGTTTTGGGTGTAGGTTGTAGGTTTGTGGTAGAGCAATGAGCAAGCGTGACAGACAGATGCAGGGTGGTTTTGACTTTGTGATTTTCAGCTGTTGCAAGATAATTATCTTGTTGACTGGAGTCTTTTGACAGGCCTGAAAATAGTCAAATCTGATTTCTGAGAAATAGTCTTTATTCACTGCGTTCAATTTGAAAAGTCTAGTCATATATAATAACAATATTACATAATAGAATATAAAGCATAACAATGCAGTCAATAAATCATAAAATGAGATACAATAACAAATCATGGATTATTAATACTATAGATAAGAACTGTGAAGTTTCTTACTATTTCACCTTGAACGGTGTGAACTCTAGAGCGTTCGACTGGTTTCTGAATGGTGCAGCCAGATATGCATGGGATTTGCAGTAAACAATTAAACAAATTATAAACTTTTCATTTGTACTATTTTAACAACCAAATATCTCTCTAATAATAATTTAAACTTATTCTCAGTAACATTTACCATTAAAAACATGTATTTACATTAAAACATAGCTGTAGGCTATTATTTACAGAAAAGCAAACAGTTGTAAACAAATTTGCATATAAAGGGGGAGATAACTGTGTAAGTTAAATCTTGGGACTAGCTCACATACTAAAAATAAGAACATGGGGGACTTTATACATCTAGCGTATAACACAATAAACGAAGTTCAATAAACGCCTTTACTTTGAACGGGAAAACTATATAAACAAACAGGGAATCTTACTAAATAAGAAAGCAAGTGCAACACTGGGCTTGCAATGGGATAAATAGAGAACATCAGTTTACTAGCTTCCGAGAGCTTTTTGTTACCTAACGATCATGAGAACTAATACACGAAGCTTTGAATAATAATGTTCTTACATCTACCATTGTTCACAAATAATGGATAAACTGTAAATTGAGACATATTATTTGCTCATGAATTGTCGCGGTAAAACTGGAGTTGTCTCCCATATAAAAATACTTCTGAAAAAGCGTGTTCATCTTAGTCTAGTTTTGGCAACTAGTGTTCATTTACAAAAATACTTAACATGTAAGAAATTGATAAATACTTTCAAAATATTAACTTGAAAAAGATATATACATATTTAAAATTGACTAACTGGTTTGTCATCTTTCTCTAACTATTTAAAATCATGATAATTTCTCTTCAAATGATAAATTGACTTAACTCATTAACATGAGCTTTTAGAACTTTTAAATATACATTGTAAAATGAAATAAATACTTTGAATCTATAAAGAAATAGATTTTAAAAATAAAAATCAAACTTAGTTTTTACTCACCTGAAAATAGTCAAATCTGATTTCTGAGAAATAGTCTTTATTCACTGCGTTCAATTTGAAAAGTGACGCTTTTAGTGAATAAAGACAATTCACAGATTTGAACAATTTTGCAGGTTCAACCAATCAGAATTCGTTTCTACTTATTAATCCATGGTAACGCGAAAATCAAAATTACCACGTGTTAGGATTATCCCCTATATCGCTCGGAGAAGTTTTATGTAAAAGCTTAATTGAAACTAATGTAGACATTCATTTACCTGTATATATTATGAAACCGGTTTTTCAAAAGTGATTATTTTCTAAGGGTTTAATATTTCGCGGTAGTGTTTTGCCATGGCTTTATTTGGACTTGTTTGTTTGCTTTTGGCCTTGAATGTTTGTCCCTAATATTTTATTAACTATGTATTTACTTTCAGGTATCACAGATCGAATTTATTCGTTCATAGTGTGTTAATTTACGTTTTGATTGAGTTAAGCCTTCCAATTGATGTTTTATCGTGTTTTTTCTATGTTGTGATGTTATACTATTGTTTCAGAAAAAGGGAGAAGGTTTGGTACCATTAAAACGTTTAATCCTGCTGCAAATGTTTGCACCTGTCCTAAGTCAGGAATCTGATGTACAGTAGTTGTCGTTTGTTTATGTAATTTATACGTGTTTCTCGTTTCTCATTTTTATATAGACTAGACCGTTGGTTTTACCGTTTGAATGGTTTTACACTAGTACTTTTGGGGCCCTTTATAGCTTGTTATTCGGTGTGAGCCAAGGCTCCGTGTTGAAGGCCGTACATTGACCTATAATGGTTTACTTTTATAAATTGTTATTTGGATGGAGAGTTGTCTCATTGGCACTCACACCACATCTTCCTATATCTATTCAGATTAACAAAGAAATTACATCTATTTGAACAAAAGAGTGTAAGAGGATCTTATGTAATAAAATCTGTCACTTAAGATTTGACAAAGAGAAAAGTTAATTCTTAATTGAACACCTGTTTCTTATGTCCTTAAGAATTTCTAAATATAACCAAGAATAAATAAAGTGTCCATTTGTAACAAAACTTCAAAAATGTTTTATAATTAAAAATAAAATTATTGCAATAAATAAATTCAAATATTAAAATAAGGCTTTTCTTAATAAAAATTCAAATAAGAATTTTTAAGCAAAATTACACTGTGACATATTGGCATGTAAGCCGAACTCTTGTAAGAGAAAATTTAAGAGTTCCAACGTTTGAGACCAAAGTGGTGGTATTGTGATTGGCATGCTCATAATAATTAGGGATGTGTAATGGTTCAACCACTTCTAGTCAAGCTAAAGAGTTTAAAATGCATTGCAGCTTTTAGGAGCAAAAGGAAAGAGTATTTTGCTGTCAGAATAATGCATGTGAATGTGGTGAAATGTATTTCAAGGGAATATTTTAATACATTGAGATCTACATGCATAGCAATATAACTATCTTACTCATGATGTTGTTGAAATATTCACCTCACTCATTATGTTGATCCTTAGTATGGATAAATAGTTCTAAGAGGACACCAAGAAGCCAATAAACAATCAATACCATATATTGATATAATGAAAACAACTATATACTTTCTTGGTATTCCTAATTATTGGAAGATTTTATATAGACAGAAAAAGTATACCTAAAACGACAAAGTTATTTTCATTTACCTGTATATATTATGAAAACCGGTTTTTCAAAAGTGATTATTTTCTAAGGGTTTAATATTTCGCGGTAGTGTTTTGCCATGGCTTTATTTGGACTCGTTTGTTTGCTTTTGGCCTTGAATGTTTGTCCCTAATATTTTATTAACTATGTATTTACTTTCAGGTATCACAGATCGAATTTATTCGTTCATAGTGTGTTAATTTACGTTTTGATTGAGTTAAGCCTTCCAATTGATGTTTTATCGTGTGTTTTCTATGTTGTGATGTTATACTATTGTTTCAGAAAAAGGGAGAAGGTTTGGTACCATTAAAACGTTTAAACCCGCTGCATTTGTTTGCACCTGTCCTAAGTCAGGAATCTGATGTTCAGTAGTTGTCGTTTGTTGATGTGGTTCATAAGTGTTTCTCGTTTCTCGTTTTATATAGATTAGACCGTTGGTTTTCCCGTTTGAATGGTTTTACACTAGTAATTTTGGGGCCCTTTATAGCTTACTGTTCGGTGTGAGCCTAGGCTCCGTGTTGAAGACCGTACTTTGACCTATAATGGTTTACATTTATAAATTTTGACTTGGATGGAGAGTTGTCTCATTGGCACTCATACCACATCTTCTTATATCTATAAATAATTGTCTCGGTTATATATTTGGAGATTAATTACCAAAAAACCCATTGATCAAACACAGTCTTGGTGGTATTATACATGTTCGTAGCTCAAATCAAAGGAAAGAGGTCATGAGTCTAAATTCTTACCAAACATAGAATATAAAACTGGTATGGCCTTCTTCTAAGAGCTAATGTACGGTATCTTGGCTTTCCGTAACTAATACCCTGTAATCAACTAGCGCTTTAAAATCTGACTAATCGTGTTGGTCAAGTATAGGGCATGATTTACAGTCATAGCACACATATGATAAACCTGTTCTCACTCTGAGTATATCTAAAAAAAAAAAAAAAAAAAAAAAAAAAAATGCTTGCTGGATGTTAAATGTCTTTCCATTCGTAAAACAATGGCCACTGTTAGCGATAGATAAATCTTCTACTGAAAGATAACCCACAAAAGCTTAGTTATACCTTTAACGAAATTATATATATACCCTCTACCAAAAGCTTAGACAAGGTCTTAAAAGGTAAGATATACCCTGTACCGAAATTTCAGATAAACCCTCAAAAGCTTAGAATATACCTCTACCGAAAGCTTAGATAAACCATTAAAAGCTAAGAAATATTTTTACCAAATGGAACTTAGATAAACTCTCAAAAGTTTAGATATTCCTTCTACCGAGAGCTTAGATAAACCATTAAAACTTACGATACTTTTTACCGAAATCTTAGATAAAACATTAAAAGCTACGATATACCCTTTACCGAAATCTTATGATTTGCCCTCAACCGTAAACTTATACAAAATGTATAAACCCTTAAAAGTTAAGAAAACCCTCTTCCGAAAATTTAGACAACCCTCAAAAGCTTAGATATATACACTTCCTTAGTTTATTTATTTTGAATTTACTTTGTATCATAGGTCAAATTTATTTGTTCAGTGTATGTTCAATGGTGTTAATATGTCCTTTGATTGAGTTAAGCTATTTCAGTTGATATTTTATAGTGTGTCTTTCTATGTTGTGATGTTACACTATTGTTTCAGAAAAAGGGTGAAGGTTTGGTACCATTAAAACGTTTAATCCCGCTGCAAATGTTTGCACCTGTCCTAAGTCAGGAATCTGATGTACAGTAGTTGTCGTTTGTTTATGTAATTTATACGTGTTTCTCGTTTCTCGTTTTTTATATATACTAGACCGTTGGTTTTACCGTTTGAATGGTTTTACACTAGTACTTTTGGGGCCCTTTATAGCTTGTTGTTCGGTGTGAGCCAAGGCTCCGTGTTGAAGGCCGTACATTGACCTATAATGGTTTACTTTTATAAATTGTTATTTGGATGGAGAGTTGTCTCATTGGCACTCACACCACATCTTCCTATATCTATACGGTATCTTGGCTTTCCGTAACTAATACCCTGTAATCAACTAGCGCTTTAAAAATCTGACTAATCGTGTTGGTCAAGTATAGGGCATGATTTACAGTCATAGCACACATATGATAAACCTGTTCTCACTCTGAGTATATCTAAAAAAAAAAAAAAAAAAAAAAAAAATGCTTGCTGGATGTTAAATGTCTTTCCATTCGTAAAACAATGGCCACTGTTAGCGATAGATAAATCTTCTACTGAAAGATAACCCACAAAAGCTTAGTTATACCTTTAACGAAATTATATATACCCTCTACCAAAAGCTTAGACAAGGTCTTAAAGGTAAGATATACCCTGTACCGAAATTTCAGATAAACCCTCAAAAGCTTAGAATATACCCTCTACCGAAAGCTTAGATAAACCATTAAAAGCTAAGAAATATTTTTACCAAATGGAACTTAGATAAACTCTCAAAGTTTAGATATTCCTTCTACCGAGAGCTTAGATAAACCATTAAAACTTACGATACTTTTACCGAAATCTTAGATAAAACATTAAAAGCTACGATATACCCTTTACCGAAATCTTATGATTTGCCCTCAACCGTAAACTTATACAAAATGTATAAACCCTTAAAAGTTAGGAAAAACCCTCTTCCGAAAATTTAGACAACCCTCAAAAGCTTAGATATATACACTTCCCTTAGTTTATTTATTTTGAATTTACTTTGTATCATAGGTCAAATTTATTTGTTCAGTGTATGTTCAATGGTGTTAATATGTCCTTTGATTGAGTTAAGCTATTTCAGTTGATATTTTATAGTGTGTCTTTCTATGTTGTGATGTTACACTATTGTTTCAGAAAAAGGGTGAAGGTTTGGTACCATTAAAACGTTTAATCCCGCTGCAAATGTTTGCACCTGTCCTAAGTCAGGAATCTGATGTACAGTAGTTGTCGTTTGTTTATGTAATTTATACGTGTTTCTCGTTTCTCGTTTTTATATATACTAGACCGTTGGTTATAAAAATAGTTTATATTTTTCAGGGGCATTTGTTTAAATACACATATTTAAATTTTATTCAACATATGTCATTTACCGAACTAACATAATTTCTCTTGTTAAACTGCATCTGCAATGCTTCCTTAATATATACACATGTATGAATTTTAATGAAAATTCACGCAGACAAAGCTTATTTGACAAAAATAATCAAAATTAACTAAATGACAGCGAGGGTCAGACGAAAAAGTTGGGTATGGTTCAGGCGCCAATCCATCACATTATATGCATTAGAGCATGTTTCGTCTCCTTTTTATATGAAGTAGCCAAGTTTTAACATGTACATAAATTCTAAATCGCACAATTTATATACCGCGAGCGGTATATTAAAAAAAATATACCGTTCGCTTCACTTGTAGAGTACTCGCCTCATAAAAACTCATTTTCAAGAAAAAAATACAATCAAAAAAATTTCGCTCGCTCGCCACTTATTTTTTGGAGTTTTTGTCCGAAGAACTACAAATCAAATTGGTGTGGCCTTACATGTTTTTTTTTTTAAATCCAACACAAACACCAGTTATGGTGACCAACCTTTGTTTGTTTGGTGGTCTTCATATTGAAATGGGAGTTTTTAAACTTCTAGGTGATTTACTTATAGGTAGCGGTTCAAATAACAGCATGCTGTCTCTTTGAATTGATTAAAAGGGCTTATCAATTTGAAAATGACAATAAAAATGTCGCTTCTGTTGATGACATTCTGACTTGATGCTCCGAATGGGGCACAATCTTAAATTTAGATGTCAATTTTACAAGCTGGACAAACTTAGGGCCAATCTTTATGTCGTAATCAACAGTTGTTATCGCCGCTAAGATGGGATTGGAAGGAAAAGGAATAATGACGTTTGGATACTATATTGTACGTCTTTGACACCCATAGATGCATCTTGAGAAACACTTCTCAAATAGGTTTGTAAAATTCATTGTTCTGCACACTGCAAGTGCTTTTCTGCCGGATTGTCATGAACTGCATTATGCAGCTGTTAATTATTTGACGGTATTCAATATAAAGGTGTTATATGAAAGAAACCACGCATGCGCAATACATGAAATAACCAATATGTATTTGTTTTAACAGTAAGAGATATTTCACATGACTAAATGACAGTAGATCATTCTAGATCTCTTGATTATTTTCATTATTTGACAAATTGTATGTGACCAAAATTGCGCATTTTTCTAAACGTGGCGGACAATTTGAAAAAAAGCCAAAATTCAAGTGGCCAACGATTTTTTGGATAATGTGGACTATAAGGAAGCTACAGACCAAATTTGGGGCAATCAAATGAACCATTTTATTATCACATTCCCGGCCCAGTTCAATGGATCCAAGCACTTTAAAAAGATTAGCATCAATTTATCTTTCTGCAACACATGGATAATAGATTTTTTTTTGGAAAAAATTGCGAAATATTTTATGATTTGTATGGAATTTCATGAAATAGGACTTCGACTATCTATGTTCATGACGTCTTGAAATAACAGAATCATCCCGGTTCATATATGATATATGATAACAATAGTTTGCCGATGTTTAAATATCATAAATCGATTAAGGATGTTCGCTTGTCATGTTTTGGAATTTTTGTCAGATTTTCGAAATCCTGTGGTCTTATCCATTTGAATGCCTTAAAAATTTTGCCCATTGACCACCATTTTTCTTTTTATAAATCTTTTACATGTATAATTATAAGCCATCTGTAAAAGTCTTATAAAATCCTTGTTATTTTTTAATTGTTTTTGAGCACTTAAACTTGTCAATGATAAAGCTATGAAAAATCAAGAGAATACATTTTCCCGCTAAAATTTCAATGGCTAATATCTCGAAAACAAGCACATTGACCTATATTTTTTTTGCTCTTTTGGTTCCTTTAATAATCCCCTATCAATATATACTAGTGTTATGAAAAGCTTGTTATTTTGAAACTGAGTAGCGAACCTCCTTAAGTACACAAATTCAAGCTAACATACAAGGTAACAAACAAAAACTGTAGAAAACGCATCAACTCCAAAAGGAGCGAGACCAAGGCGAGCACATAAAAATTTCCAGTAGGATGATTATGGTACTCATACTCAGCATTCAACCATTTGGTGTTTCAACCACACATTTTGTACTCCGAGTATTGAGTTAAGTTTTATAACCGAGACACCTGGTGCATCGACAGGGTATGCATCTCCTGTTATGCATGTACAGAACATATTAATTCTAGTTATATAATTAATAAACTCATCCTATATACTGCAAGCAAATTGCTAACAGTACAAAATTTACCGCAGAGAATAAGTCTGAAAATTGATACCTATCACGACTCAATGCTTAATTGTTCAGTCTGTTTATATCTGTTGAGATTAAATTGGCTATTTATTGGTTTATCAGTGTATCAAATTGGTATGCATAAATTTATAAAAAGTCCTCAGGGCTATATTAATTTTGAAGGTCAATTTTAACAGACTTAGAGATTTAACAAAAAAACATTCGTATTACATACAATATATTGTTTTGCTGTTAAAACAATATCTGTTTCATAAACAAATACTATCATATTAATTACACTGCAAAGTCAGGAGTATCTAATTGTTGCAAAGTCACTAAAAGAGCATATAGAAATGTGAGAGGGTGAACAAGCAGATGTCATTAATAATAATAATTTTACAAGACTACCTACACTGTTTGATTCAATTATCAATCAAAACTTCATCGTAAAATAAAAATTACAGGTATTTAACTACTTTGTGTGAAGCTGTTTATTAATTGCGAGAAATCGTGTATGTAAATCCTACGCAAATGCGTAACCTAAAGCACTGTGAAATAATAGTACGATAAGCGATGTTATAGTTGATGTGGGTTTTTTTTTTGCAGTTGAGGGTTCCTCTTCCATATGTCAAGAAGTTCATAAAGTGTGTTTTCATTAACAAGTAGAGCAAACATGATTTTATCGACTCAAGAGTTTTTCACTTCCCAAAAAAGATATTTTTGTTATCGTGTGTTTTTCAAAATTAAAGTTTGGACATAAGAGAGAGAGAGATTGGAATTTCTCAGCGTACCAGTATGAGGATGTGTTGTTACTCTATCCATGACACAATAACCACAGACTAGACATTTCAAACTATAGTGTCATGAGCCTCTTGAGACAAAATTCAGAGAGGGTAACAGTACAATTCAGAGAGGGTAACAGTACAATTCAGAGAGGGTAACAGTACACGTGCGCATGTTTAAACAGTCATTAAAGGTTCATGTCATTTCCGTGCAATCACGTAAGAACGGTTCAAACCAATGGCTTTCAAACTATGATATGTTGTTATTGGAGACAAAATGGAGGTCAAGTAAGATATTGACATTTTTTAGCAGTTATAGTCTTTGATTTATTAGAATGTGGCACTTTTTTTTTATTTCGTGCAATAACTTGAGAACGCTTGGTCCAATGCCTTTTTCTAATTTGTTAAAAAACGTAGAAATAGAGGTTTGACAGTGAAAATTGAAAGAAAACAGAAAGACCCTATCTCCGAAAACAATCTTTGTGACATATCATTATTTTAACCTAGCGGTTCGGCAATTACCATGATTGACAAATTCTAAGCTTACAAATTTTGTAAAACTGCTGCAAGGGGACGACCATTTAATGTTTTTTTTTTTTTTTTTTTTTTGGGGGGGAGGGATTTTGAAAATGAATAACCTGGCCAGGTAAGAGCTGAAAATAGAAATAGATAACCTTGCATAAGACAGGATGAAAATAGATAAGATGCGGGTTACAATTGGGAAACAAAAAAATAAGCATGCATAGCAAAAATTGAAAATTAACAGTAAATCCGCAAAAAATCCTCCTAACTCCTGTCCCCCTGATAAAAACTAAGTTTTCAACTCTCTCAGCCAAAATTGGCTACGATAGATAATGTGTTTTTACTATTCGTGTTGGGACCCAATTAGTATTAATAGCTTTCCATCTATCAATGCATCTGGCTTTCCTAGAGTTTCCTTGGGGAATGTAACTCTGGTAATAAACATATCGAACAAAACCTAAACCTGTACGCTGTACTTTGATTGTATCTAAATGATTGATTCCATTTAAATAGAAATTTATTTTAAACATTTAAAGAACAATTTGTTGCAATAAATTTTACCATTTTATTAAAAGATATAGAGCCTTATATATCCCTTTTCATTAGCCTTGTCGTTAATTATACATACATATGTATCGAGACTTCTTTTCAAATTGACTTGGGAAGAAATGATAAAAATGTGAGAGGGGATTCGTCTTTTCAAGGCCAGCATTTAGCTGCTCTGACGAAAAAGAAATTAAATTTTATGTAAAATTTACAGTTTCAAGTGACCTTGACAGCACGTGAATTTGTCAGCGCAGCACGTTAGTACAGTATTTGTAAAATTTCAAAACATTGTTGGTAACACTTTCCGGTCGGTTATCGTCAAGAAGTTTTTATAGCAGAGACCTGTAAGAAGAAAGGAAAACTAAGACGTGTAAATTTACAAAAAAAAAAACATAACAATATTAGAATTGTGGAAGGTATAGTGTGAATAAACATTCAATATTTGAAGAATTTTAACTATTGAAATTCACAAGATGGGGAAAGATAAAAATAGATTCTACAATTCCTGAACGTGATACGGAAACAGCAACAACAATGATCAACAATTTCAATGTCAATATTAACGCATTACTTTAGCTACGTTTCTGCTAACATGAAGAATGTTAAAACACACTTGATTCACAAAATATGGATAAGAGCCAGCAGACGTTCATTGATTTTCTTATCACTTTGTCTTTCTAAAAATAAGCAAACGATATATAAATCAAATGAACGCACCGACGTCACTGAAATAAATTTTGCGTCATGTTAATGAATTCATGGCACAATAATAATGCGAAAAAAGAAGTGGTCTACAATTCCATGTTTTCATCACTATCGAAATCAGTTATCATACTACAGATGTTTATCATTATTGTTACATAATACAAATGTAAACTTCTATTACACACTTCGCAGGTTACTGGTCGAGTAGCTTGCAAGAGACTTCAAGATTCTGATGAACAAACAATAATAACAGATATTAAAAAAATCCAAAGTAAATCAAAATCAAAGAGGCATTATATAAAACTGCAAGTTTCTTCCCAGGTTAACTTTCCCGAGGAAGTTGCAAGTACATACAATCAACTTAAGTCTCTTTCCTCTAGCAATAGTATTAAAACATTTGACTTTTCTAACGTGACGGTACCCAAATTGCACCTATTTTGACAGTTTTTTCGCCTTTTGTTTATTTATGATCCAGACAAAAGTTTCCATTTTGTGTTTATTTTGTAGATGTATCCTTATTTACTATATAGTTCCACCAATTTAATTTTGAATCCATAATAAATCATAGAAAAATGGGTTTGAACCGACCTCCAAACGATCCATGATACTGTAATGAGGAGTACCCAAATTGCATCTATACGTAAATTCACGTCCTTAAAAATCGAAAAACAGATGTTTTTATTTATTTTTTCAAATATTTAGAACAATGTGACATTTGTCCATGCTTACTATTAATTTTTTAAGAAATGGATGCTCGTAACATATTTTATTTGCTCATTTTTAAAAGAAGACTTTTTTTGGACGTCGCATGGCGACGTTTCCGTCGATTTTACTTTTTCCAGTGATTACTTTATCTGTTTATATATACTGTGAATGTTTTGTGAATATTTAGATATATTATCTATTTGAAAGACGTGCATAATGTCAAAAAATACAAATTGTTTAGTCCCTAGGAAAACTTGTAAGATTTTCGCTGCTATTTTTGCTAAATAGGTGCAATTTGGGTATTCGGTGCAATTTAGGTACTGTGACGTTACCCTTCATACCAGTGTTCTCATTTCCAAGCTAACATACAAATTGAAAGAACTGGTTCTTGTTTTATAAAAAAGAATGGCCAACGTAGATACCAGTGTCTTGTCTTAGGAAGGGATAAATCGACTTTGTAAAAGTCACACTGATTCAAATAAAAAATTCTCTTAAACTGACATTATCAAGATACTAGATTTCTTAATCGAAAACAAATTTGTTACGTTTGGACGACGTATTTTTAACAATCAATCGGCCATTCCATGGAAACCAACTGTTCACCTTTTCTTGCCAACTTGTTCCTTTATTCATATGAGACTGACTTCATACAGGAGCTTCTTGGGAAAAATGAAAAGAAACTAGCCGTTCACATGATGTCCTGTCACTCAATAATTCAGAGTGTGGTGATTACGTTGAACGCATCTATCCCATCGAACTTGATACAGTTAAGTCTGCCTCATATCTTGACTTGCATTTAGAAATTGACAATAAGGGTCGGTAAAAAAAAACGTTACTACAAAAAAGCCTGCATATGGAGTATATATCTCCCAGTTGATACTATGTTCCAGAGCCTGCATTGTCACTTATGAGTTTTGTAGACAAAACGTGCGTCTGGCGTACAGATTTTAAGCCTATCACGATTTCCTTGTCGCTGCTTACAAGGAAGCTATTAAATCAAAAGTTTACGTGGTGAAGTTGAAATCATCTCTTCGAAAATTTGACGGACGCTCTCACGATTTGGTTGTGGAATATCTGTTCCAAAAATTCCTACGGATATGTTCTAATTGTCGTAACCACAATCCCGTCGTCTTTTCCTCGAATGTGATCTACCAAAAAGACTTGTCACCGGGTTTTTACTTACACGAAAAACACGACGGATGCCAAAATGTGGAGCAGGATCTTGTTACACTTCTGGCGCACCTGAGATTACCCCTAGCTTTGTTAAAAAGGGGTTTGTGTTGCTCTTGCTTTAGTTTTAAGTGCTGTTCGTTGTGCTTTCTTTTGTCTTTTGGTCGTTTTTCGTTTTTCGCCATGGCATTGTCAGTTTCTTTTCGACTTACGAGTTTGACTATGATCCCTTTGGTATCTTATGCCTCTCTTTTGCAACCTTAGTTAAGAATAAATATAACCGTCGTGAAATATGTTTAAACTAAATCCGTTGAATATGTACTGATTGATATTTTAGTCTTACAGACTATTAAATCCTAATAATCTAGTAACGTTTATAGTTAAGTGTTAATAAATAAGTTCGCAACATGTGAAAAATTCCTTTATTTTCATGATTATCGTAATATTATGTCATTAATATTTGCTATTACAAAATAACAAATAAAGTATATTTATTTTATCAATGTTATGTTTAGAGTTAATATGTAGGCATTTTTCATTTTTTTTTAAAAGAATTTGTTATACCAATGAAAATGTTTAATAGACAGCTATTTCAAACAATGAAATACAGAAATTACAGAAATTTAGTACAATGGCATAACATAGAGCACAGTTGTCGTCCGATAAAATATTTATTTAATTCTCTTTTATTGAGAATTAGATGCAGGATGCCGATTTCAGTGCATGACGCGTGTTTCTGTCATCACCTTCCACAGGCACACACGAGACCGGATGGTAAGGAAGACGGGATCTAAATAGAACAGTATAACCAATATACACTTAACTGTACCTTCTTAGTTGAATCAAATTTTATGACATATGGCCTTCATATAGGACAAGGTATTTTACTACACATACTTGTTTACATGATGAACATTCCTTTTTTTATTTTGAATTGAAATTGAAGATCAATGAAAGCATGATTGAAGATGCCTCATTGACAATGACGCCATCATCTATTCTTTACAAAACACCGCATCTGTCATATGATGAATTTAATATACTACATTTGTAACTATTTTGATTTCTCGAGTATTGGTATCAAAGAAAGTAAATATTTTTGGAGTTCAAGGACGTTCTTCATGACGCAATTAGGAATGTATAAGAGTAAATATCAAAAACCTTTTGTTAACAATGAACTGCTGTATGCCACATTTGTAATAAAGATTTGTAATAATTTGTGTTACACAAAATGTGTTGTAGTGTTATGAATTGGCTCTGGTATAGCTTCGAGATTAGCTGAATTGTCCTCGAAACTCAAAGAGTCGAGTGCCAATACAGCTGATTGAGAAATATGTTTACTTCGATTTTATAAAATGATTCAACTTTTCCAAGTAAACGTTGGGCAGGTAAACAGGTATTAAAACTTGTCTTTTCTCAGTCACGCTACAATTTTTGTCGATATTGATGATATTTCTGAAGCCCCGTTTAAATACTTAATATATTCTTATACAATTAATTTCTTTAAGAAAATATAAAGACTTGGGAAGAATAAATCCAACAATTAGCCATCCTTATGTTTTTATATCGCCTGCATTCTCGTAGATTTTGATCGACTGTTGACTTT
The DNA here is from genome assembly GCA_017311375.1 of Mytilus coruscus. Lineage (NCBI taxonomy): Eukaryota > Metazoa > Mollusca > Bivalvia > Mytilida > Mytilidae > Mytilus > Mytilus coruscus. Next base: position 44,994,960 of record CM029603.1, on the reverse strand, counting down.
AAAGTTTCAAATCGCAACAAAATTCGGAACATAATATAATTTTTTAGTGTCATTTAAAGAAAAAAAATATGATAACATTATATCATATGCATTAAAATTTATAGCCGGTTACGTATCCTTAATTTGCCCATTTCCCATTTCCCGTATAGCACATAGGGCAACGTCATTTGTATTGTACATGCCGATTCAACCGTATTAGAACAGATTTGTTAAATTGATTTTACTTAATAATAACAACTATTTCATAGGACCAAAGCCATATGGTAGCTTCTAGACCGGGTGGTCATCTCCTGAAAATGTTTAGAACAAAGCGAAAAATATAAAAAAATTTTCGAGGAAAAGGGCGGGGGTAGGCAAACGGTCCATAAACTGACATTTGATCTGAAGTGACATCAATAATTTATCATATAAAATTTAAATGTTCAAAATGTTCAAACAAAACAACAAAAAGTTGTGTATTTTACCGTGAATCAAAAATAAATATTTCAGTTAGATCATCAAATAGTGCAGCGGCTTGCGTGAAAATAATGACAAAATAGTTCACTTCGTGATAAAGACATGACATCTCGCACATGGAAACTTCATATAAAACGGAATCTAACACATTCGTTGGCCACTGTGATTTTAGACATTTTCAAGATGACCGTCACGAAATAATAGGAGGGTTTTTAAAACAATATTTTCGTCTTGTTCTATTAATATCATGTCGTTGGACCCAAAGGTTGGCCGGATTTAAAAAAAATATGGTCCCGCATTTTATGTTGCAGAATATTCATTTTCATCCTGTCTTCTGCAGTGACATTTGTTTTCAGCTTATCCCAGGCCAGGACATCCATTTTCAAAATCCTCATGCAGACACCCCCTTTTGCAAATCAAATGGTCGTCCCCTAAAGAGGGTGTCTGTTTGGCGCTTCGGATGTGTAAGTACTTTTTTATTTACATTGAATATGATTTTCAAGTTATTTCAATTGTTTACTTTTTCAAATGTGGATTAGTCTATTCGTTTTTTTTTTCTGCGGAAAAAAACAGAGGACTGAATGGTTGAAGTACTATTTGTGTCAGCAAGACAAACATAAAGCACTTAAGACACCTCTATAACCAATAGATTTGTCAAAGTCGGGATACAGATTACTCCAGGATTCCAGAAAATGAAAGAAATGCTAATGTCCTTAGATATACATCGAATAGATGATGGGATCGAATTGAGGGCACTTTGGCAAAACATTGAAGCAAAGTATCAGACTCTTGTAGGTTGATGTTCAATAATACCAAACTTAAGAGGACAATTAAAGAGACAATGCCCAACTGGACAATATACAAATGTAACTCTGACCAAGGTGTGTCGTTCAAATTTATCAGAAATACTCCTATTGTGGTATCAGGCAAAAGACCTAAACTTTTCAGAATGTTTCATCTGCGAATTAAAAGACAAGCATCTCGTTCAGAATAGAGAGTACACATGATTATGCAATTTAGTTCTAGACTCTATGTGCACAAACATGGCAAGATGAATGGCAGGGTATGCTGTTATGCAAGATGTCTGACTGAACTATTAAACAAAAGACAAAAAACAAGATTAACAGGAACTACCTCAGAGTGAAATCGACCATATTAGTTTTCCTGAACTTGTTTCACACATAGTTGAAACCAACGGGGCAGTCAAAGTGTGGTAGTTTTCAAACTTGTCAATCTCTGTGCGTTATACGAATCTAGATTATAACAATTTGGTTCCTCTTTCAATTGTAATTAAACTAGATTAAAAACAAGATATTGTAAAAAATCTCCGACCTCAAAGAAATTTCTTAAGGGAAGGGATGTGGTATTTGAAAAGAAAATGGGACCTGTAATGGTTTGAGAATGTGATTTTACTGATGCAATGTACCTTTACTCAAGCATCTGAAATAGTTCGGAAGCAAATGTCACAACAGAAAATAACGTTTTCTGGTCATTTTGGTTAAGAGTCGGTCTTGAATGCAGTTCCGCATATATTACTTGAACTAGTGTCAATAATTGAACATAGCCGAATATAGAATCTCTTTTAGAAAGCGGTTTCTGACCTGGCTTTCATTCATTCAATTGTTGTATTAAACAACCACAAAATCAGGTCAACAGCAGAAACATTCAGTTGATCGCGAAGCACCAATTGCCGTCTAAGTGAGTCTATTGCTGTACACTAAAACCAGAAAATGGTAACTGATTGATTCATTGCTTCAGCAAAGAATATTCATGGAATATCGGTTATAGAAATTTCACACAGCTCGGTGAGTCCGTGATCAACGTATATATATATATATATATATATATAAAAGAAGGTGTTGTTTGTTCACCAATATCACAGAAAGGTATGTTCACCATATTTGTTGTTGGCAACATAGATCATAATCCTTCTTCTACAATTGCAATGTCCTCTTTCCACGGTGCAGGTATATCTGTATTTTAGCATGCTGGCGCAGCTGTAGTTGGTTCCAATCGTGACATAAAATTCCATGGACAGAAGCCCAAATCTAAAAAGTTTTCAAGCATACCCGAATCATACATCAATGGTAAAGCCGCCTTTTTAAAAACTAAACCAATACTGCCTTTTACACTTTCCTCTCACAGTTCCAAATCAAAACTTTCTTGTTTGAAACCCTTGTTCTGAATATGACTGTTTATACAGTATTTTAGTTTGACTGGTGATGTCTTAGATGTTGAAACTGTGTCATGGTCGGTGTATCATTCATCAAAAAAGAAAGGACCACAAGTTGAAATCAGCATTACATCATTACTGTCTTTGATGAAAGATCAAGCCTATTTAGTAGCAACTATAAATAGAATATGAAAGGATATGGAGTAAATGTAAATGGGACAAAATCGCCTATAAAACATACTATGGACATACTGGAGGAAGTAAATTGTTTGTTTTTTTTCAATCCAACACAAACACCGGTTGTTGTGACCAACCTCTGTATGTTCTGGCAAAGCAAATCCAATGGCTGGATATTTACGGAAAAGACAAATTCATTGTTTTGTTTAGTGGTCTTCATATTGACCTTTTAAACTTTTATCTGATTTATCGGTTGGATAACAGCATTGACAGAAGCAGATATTACATCCTCAGGGTCTGTTGAATCTTTTATATCAGTTTTGAATATAATGAAGACGAGTCAAGCTCATCAAAAAACAGCATGCTGTCTCTTTGAATTGATTAGAAGGGCATATTAATTTCAAAATGATGATAATAATGATGTCGTTTCTATTGATGATATAATGACTTGAAAAACTAATTCCACAGTTTTGCTTTTGGTGCACAATCTTAAATTAAGAACTGCTTTTCCTTTATTTTATAAGATCGTATAGAGAATCTGAATTCTAGCTTTACAAAGAGTCATTGTCGATTCTCATTCTCTATTTCTCTGCCCTCGACCACATTAATTTTGCTAATTGACTGCCTGTCCATCTTTGCGTTTGCTTGCCCTAGAAACAACACATCCAGCTATTTATTTTGAATTTTCTAAATGGAATTTTCTGTTCGAAAAAGTGCCAGCATATTTTCAGACATCTATGACACGCCTGAACCACTTTTATAGATAATCTTTGTTTATCTCAAATAAACTAGGATTTTCTCAGATAAACTAGGATTATCTCACTATTTTGCATTAAGCTGAGATAAACCGGAATTATCTCGGAAATTTCAGATAATCCGGTTTCTCAAAATTTTCAGAAAAAACCGAGATTTTCTCTGCTTAATGCATATTTGAGATAATTCAGGATATTTCTCAAAATATTAGATAAATAATTAACTGGAGAAAACCTCGGATTATCTGAAAATTCTGAGAAAAATGATTATCTGAAAAAAAGAGAGACGCCGAAACATTGGTTCGACCAATAGAAAGCCACGAAACATTGATAAACATTTTTGCAAGCAATCGCCATATTTAAAGACATGTAGTCGTCATGAATCGTCTTCAAAGATCTCATCAACCTACTGTAAGCAGTGTATTAGCCCATATCAGTAACACTTTACACATCGCTATTGACCAAGTTCATGAACAAAATAACGCACTAGTAAAAGGTGATGGTGGTGCTATCGGTTTAACAGAAAATATAGGCGATGGACGTTGGTCGGACCAGAGGTAAATAGGCTTGTTGATAAATTTTCAACTTTCAGCTGCTTATTGAGACGTTCGAATGAAGAAAAAAAAAAAGATATGAAGAAACACATGCTACTTAGAAAGATTGTTTTTGGCAAAACAAATAGGCTACAAGTCATTATATGAAAAATAGGTAATCCCTTTGTAGAAAAATCAACCGACTTGTATGTTTTAGATACAAAAGACTTTATTGATGCTGCAGTAGCCGAAGAGATAGCAAAAAATAGCCGACACAGGGGAAATTCATTGCCGGAAGTTTTTGGCTCGTTTGAATAATCAAGAGAAATCAGGATTTGAATAACCAGTATGCTCTCTTTTGTCGTAAAAATAATTCTGATACAAGCGCTGCAAAATCAAAACTAGGTTGTCTAAAAATGATTGCAACTTATTTTCTTGGTTATTCATTTGAACTCTCCTGACTCATTATCATTAACTGGTTCCATCAATTTTGAAGGTAAAATCTCAGTTGAAGCCAATTTTAGAAGATGCTATAGATATGCCAAATAGAGAACCAGTTTCAGACTCGCTGATAATAGACGGTCCATCAGTGGTAAATTTGAAACCACCAGGACCATCTAGCTTCTTTGATGATTACTAGTATGTTAATTATTCAATTCTACTTCATATAAAATATTTCGCGCAACGCTATTCGCGAATAGATGTCGTCTTACTGATACACTTGAAACAAGAAAGAAACGGGGAACAGGTTCCAGAAGAAAAGTAATAGGGAACGGTAGATCTCCAAGGTCACGGAACACTTTTCGTCGATGTGATGAAAACAAAACGGAACTGTTCGTTGTTTTGGCACACAAAATTATAAGAGTCAACACAGATATCAAAGTCATTGTTACCATTCGGGAGAATGCTCTCAGCAATAAAGCAATCTATGTTGACCAGATTGAGCCGTGCAATAACGAGGAGACTGACACACGTATGTTCCTGCACGCCGCCCATGCAGCAATATGATAATCACTGTAATAAGCACTGATACTGATGTCATTGTGATTGGTGTATCTCTATTCGCAGTGCTAAATGTAGACATGTTATGCATTGCTTGCTTTTGGCAAAAGAAAAGAATTTTGATGGTGTTCCGTTCATGATGTATCAAGATCGTTCGGTTCAAAATCTAAGGCGCTTCCCTTTTTCCATGAATTCAATGGTTGTTTCAATGATGGTTTCTTTTTTTGTTTGTTTGGTTTTTTTTTTGAAAAGGCAAATAGGTAGCATGGTATGCCTAGAATGTGTTTGAAGAAGCTGCTGAAGTTTTCCAGTAGATAGTGTGACAAATAATGAAATTGCCATAATTGAGGAATTTGTGCTCATTATGTATGACCTATTTAGCATCCCTAATAAAGTAATCGAAACACGCCTAGACTTGTTTGCACGTAAATAAAAACAATCATATAATGCCATTCCACAATCTGCTGCTGATCTTATTAATTATAATATTAAGATGTCAATTTTACAAGCTGGACAAACGTAGGGCCAGTCTTAATGTTGTAATCAACAGTTTCGATCGCCACTTAGAAGAGATTGCAAGAAAAAGGAATAATGACGTTTAGATACCATATTGGAATTTTTGACACCCATAGCTGCATCTTGTGGCTGTACAAATAATTGTTCCGGACACTGTAAGTGTTTTTTTTTCCAGATTGTCCTGCACTGCATTGCGCAGCTGTAACCTTAAAATAAGAGTGTTATATTATAGAAACAACGCATGCGTAATGCATGAAATGGGCAATATGTCTTTGTGCTAACAAGAGTTGTTTCACATGTTTAAATTACAGCAGATTATTATAAGAAGGTGATTGAGATTATTTTTATTTTTTACAAATTTACGCATTTTTTAAACGTGGCGAACATTTGAAGAAGGAAAAAAATTAAATGACCAACGATTTATTTCGATTATGTAGAATATAAGAAAGCTACAGACCAAATTTAGTGCTTGTTTCACCAATTGAACTATTTTGCCATCTTCTCGCTCCTCTACAATAGATCTAAACACTTTAAAAAAGGTTAACAGCATTTCTTCCTATGTTATAATACTGATGACGTCGTGAAATAACACAATCTTCGGCCTGCTTATCCTTGTCCATATATGGTATATGGACACATTAAGGCAACAGTTGTTTATCGATGTTAAAATCTGATACATTGATTAAAAATACAAATCAAGGTAACAGACAATAACTGTGGGAATCGCATAAACTGCATAAAAATTTCCACGATTATAGCTTTAAACTAAATCCGCTGGATGTATACTGATTGATATTTCAATCATGCTGGTGAACTATGGTTCAATTTATTGGTTTAAATTGATTTTGAACTAGATTTCATTAACTAATATTTTTCAGTGGTTGTCGTTGGTAAGTCAGACGCCTGTAATTCAGTGGTTGTCGTTGGTAAGTCAGAAGCCTGTAATTCAGTGGTTGTCGTTGGTAAGTCAGAAGCCTGTAATTCAGTGGTTGTCGTTGGTTGCTGACTTCCATATTTGTTTTTTGTTTACTATTTTTAGCGTAAATCAGGCCGTTGGTTTTCCCATTTGAATTGTTTCACATTTTGTCATGCCGGGGCCTTTCATAGCTTACTATTCTGTATGGGTTTTTTCCATAGTTGATAACATCCTCGTCCTTTGGTGTCTGATAGATATTGTTTTCTCATTAGAAATCATACCACTGTTATGATATTGTAATTATCATGTTTATTTATCCTGGTTTAATTTGTTTTGTGTGGCCTTATAAGATGTTTACATAGTTGTTTACAAAACAATGTTATAATTGTGCAGTTTAGAAATCACTGGAACAATCATAGATACTGATGGAATGATTAGAACTTTCTATTTGACTTGCATATTAATTCCGGAATGATCATAATCTTCGATGTGTTATTTAAACTTCTACAGTATTCTAGAATTCTAGAAGTTTTCCTTCTACGGTTTTCTAGGAGTTTCCCTTCTACAGTGTTCTAGAAGTTTCTGTGACAACTATATATACAGACACCGAAATTAAACTTATCAGACATTAATATACTTGTATTCTCAGAAGTTCTCTGGAGTTGTTGGATTAAAACTTTTATTTACGTTAACTACATCATACTAGATTGTGAACTTATTGGACATATTCCGTCACATTTAAGAGCTGAATTCCGGATAAAGAAAAGACAAAGGATCGGACATATTTTAACAGTTAAGTTGACTTTTGTTGGCTACAATTTAAAGGTGATTTCTGGCTGTAATACCACATCTTCTTATTTTCATATTGGGAATATAAAAATGATCATTTGAGTTACTTTTTCGGTAATGTGGGGTAGAAAGGGGTGTAATCACAAAATTCCCGCAAAAGTATACGCTGAATTCCAAATTTTCGGAATTTTTTTTCCTAAATCCCGGACAATTTATTATATATTTCCGAGTCCCGATAAGTGTAAATCCCAAATCCCCCCCCCCCCAAAAAAACCAATCTAAACGTCCCAAAAATTGTCCTTTCTCAGCCACGTCCGGTCAGAATTGACACGCGTTAAATCAGATGCCTTGTGGAGAGAAAATGCCTTGATTTCTGCACGTTAAAGAAGCATTGCAACAGCTCTTTGAGGGGCAGTAACCTCTCAAAAAGCTGTTGCAAAGCAAAATGTCGGTCCCATCTAAACTACCTTTTACCTAGTGGCAGTCATAATTGTCTAAACTTCTTCCCTCCTTGCGGACCCTGCATATTGATTACATATATATTATTCATTTTTGTCAGGTCCTGAAGAAATATTTGTCAATGGACGTTATGCAAACTACATGCATTCGATACAATATGATATATATGCAAAAACATAAAACATTGCACGTACACGTATGGTCATTGACATATGCGTATACCATGACCATGGAAAAACGTGTTTACTCTAATTTTAACTTGTTAGTAAAGTTGACTGTATTGCATTAATCGATATGATTAAAGATATGTTAAATAAGTCAAAATCAAATTTTTTAGAAACTTTTATTTTTTTGTAAACCTTGAAGGCTCATACCTTATACAACTTAAAGAGTAAAAGTACGCGTATGGTCGGACCATATGAGTATGCATGCATTTGGTCATTTTGGTCGTGACCATATGTGTATAGTAAAAAAAAACTCATTTGGTCCGAAGCATATATATATAAACAATAAGTGGTATATTAAAGACTATCAAATTAATAAAACTGCAAAGTCGTGACTACTGGAAAGGAAAGAAGGCGAACATACAGACGTCATTCATATTGATACGTTTACAAGAATACCTAATTAAAGGGTTGCATTTTCACGATTTAATCACATATTAATCAAAGGCTCATCGTAAAATTACAAGAAGTTTATTTCCTTGCGTGAAATTATCTAATCCTACGCAAATGTTCAAGGTCATTACTTTAACTAAAAACTGCTTATTAAGGACTAGCTATACATTGTCAAAACCGATGTTAAGAGAACATTAGAAAAAATTCCTTATGAAAAAGTCGACAAAATCAATAGTAAAACAAAGCCGGTAAAGATGCTGGTTTAATTTTCTTTTTTTTCTAAACAACAATGATCGTACATTTTAAAAAAAGTAATTACTAAACTGTGTTATTTAAATTAAACATGCAAATACATGAATTTTTATTTTCAATATCTATCGAGATAATTGCACTAAAAGCTTGTTAAACTGAAATTTAAAAAAAAAATAATCTTTGATGCATATTGACAAAAAAACAATTGGAAAAAATCATGTACAAACAAAATCTCAAGCTCTTTTAAGTCACAAATTTTGGAGTGTTCAACATACTCCTTAACATATTACAATTTCCCAAATTATACCTTTTTCCACATCTAAGTTTTCGAATACTAGTATGCTGGTTTGCTCTTGTCACGTGAACTTTCAATATAGAAATATTATCTTTTCGTGAAGATAACGATGTAAAAGTTGCGTCTGTGCAGGTTAAAAAAAAAAGATAAATATTTTTACATAGTACTACTAGGTTTTTGTTTTACAATTTTAAGATTAGGTCGTCTCGATTGTTTGATGTCTTCTCGATATATTCGCATTCAACGTTTACATCGGGATAAGATCCGTTTGAATTTGCTTAGTAACTAAAATTTCAAAAGAAAAGTGTTTGTATTTGTTGCATATCAATCGATTCTTTTTGTATTTTATTCCTGAACTTCTCTCATCTAGTTGTATACATATACGGATATTTGGAATATTCCAGAGAGGTATACAGCCAGTAGAAAAATAAATTGAAGTTTTTTATTCAAGGAATTTATTCGTTTAGCAACATTTAAACCCAATTTTACACACAGCTCCTATAGACTGCTGTACTCGTCGTTTGCGGTAAATGATAACATTATGTTTAAATTTTGTTTTTATTTTAATTTATTTTTGTCTCGCCTTGACGGAGTCAAAAAGCGAGACATAGGTATGCTGTTTCCGGCGTCGGCGGCGGTGGCGTCGGCGTTGGCGGCGGCGGCGTCAACAATGTATTAGTTTGTGATTAGGTCTAGTTCATGGTGAACCACTAGTGGTAGGTCAATGATATTTGGTATGCAGTTATATTAGCATTGGCACATCTCATTACCATGGAGATTATTTTGCCCCACCCCCTCAGTCAAGGTCTATTGACTTTGAAACTTTGCTTAGTTTACATGTATTAGTTTGTGATTAGGTTAGTTTATGGGGAAACATTAGTGGTAGGTCAATGATATTTGGTATGCAGTTGTATTAGCATTGACACATCTCATTACCATGGAGATTATTTGGCCCCGCCCCCTCAGTCAAGGTCTATTGACTTTGAAACTTTGCTTAGTTCACATGTATTAGTTTGTGATTAGGTCAGTTTATGGGGAACCACTAGTGGTAGGTCAATGATATTTGGTATGCAGTTGTATAAGCATTGGCATATTTCATTTCCATGGAGATTATTTGGCCCCGCCCCCTCATTCATGGTCTATTGACTTTGAAACTTTTGCTTAGTTTTCATGTATTAGTTTGTGATTAGGTCAGTTTAAGGGGAACTGTTAGTGGTAGGTCAATGATAATTGGTATACAGTAGTATAAGCATAAGCACATCTCATTTCCATGGAGAATATTTGGTCCTTACCCCTCAGTCATGGTCTATTGACTTTGAAACTTTTGCTTAGTTTACATGTATTAGTTTGTGATTAGGTCAGTTTAAGATGAACCACTAATGTTAAGTCAATGATATTCGGTATGCAAATGTATTGACATTTGCAAGTTTCATTTCCAAGGAGATTATATAACCCCCAACCCCTAATTATGGTTCATTGACTTTGAAACTTTTGCATAGTTTACAAGTTAATGTTTGTGTTTAGGTTTGTTGAAAGGGAACGACTTATGAAAAGTCAATGGTATTTGGTTTGCAGTTGTATTAGCATTGGCATATCTCAATTCCATGGAGATTGTTTAGCCCTGTGCCTTCAGTTATGGTTCATTGACTTTTAATATTTGCATAACTTACATGTTAAAGTATTGCTATTTTAATTTCAACATTTGCATTATCAAAATAACAAATAGGCGAGACATATCTCTGTGTTAACAGTTTATTATTGTTACTATTCGCCAGAACGTCTTCTTGTAAATTTATAATTAAAAGCGTCGTTGTGATACAAACATTGAAAAGCCCAAGATTTCAGTGTTTGCAAGGCCAAGGGTGGTAATATTTTGACAATAGATTTCCAACTGATATTATAACTATGCTTTTTAAATCACCCGTTTTCGATAACAATTCATTAACAATTTGACAAATTTCAGTTAACAATATTTTCGACCTATTAGTTCGTAATCAGTGTTGATGAATTCAAAAAAAAAACATGCATCACATCACATCCTATTACCGGCAGTCGGTATTGCAAATAATATACGTAACAAAGACTAAAATCTGTTGTAACATGATGACAAAATCAATTGTTTTGCAATGGCAATCGGAACGACAGACACAATTCGCTCTACACGATAGTAAAAAACAATTGTTTTGCAATAGCAATCAGACCGACAGACTAAATTTGCCCTACACGATAGTAAAAAACAATGTTTTTGCAATGGCAATCGGAACGACAGACACAATTTGCTCTACACGATAGTAAAAAACATTTTTTTTTTGCAATGGTAATCGAAACGACGGACACAATTTGCTCTACACCATAGTAAAAAACAATTGTTTTGCAATGGCGATCGGAACGACAGACACAATTTGCTCTACACGATAGTAAAAAACAATTCTTTTGCAATGGCACTCGGAACAACAGACACAATTTGCTCTACACGATAGTAAAAACAATTGTTTTGAATGGCAATTGGACCGACAGACACAATGTTGCTGTACACGATAGTAAAAAACAATTATTTTGCAATGGCAATCGGAACGACAGACACAATTAGCTCTACACGATAGTAAAAAACAATTGTTTTGAATGGCAATCGGAACGACAGACACAATTTGCTCTACACGATAGTAAAAACAATTGTTTTGAATGGCAATCGGAACGACGGACACAATTCTTCTGTACACGATAGTTAAAAGCAATTGATTTGAATAGCAATCGGAACGACAGACACAATTTGCTCTACACGATAGTAAAAACAATTGTTTTGAATTGCAATCGGAACGACAGACACAATTCTGCTGTACACGATAGTTAAAAAAATTGATTTGAATAGCAATCGGAACGACAGACACAATTCTGCTGTACACGATAGTAAAACAATTGTTCTGAATGGCAATCGGAACGACATACACAATTCTGCTGTACACGATAGTAAAACAAATTTTTTGAAAAGCAATCGGAACGGCAGACACAATTCTACTGTACACGATAGTAAAACAATTGTTTTGAAAGGCAATCGGAACGAGAGATACAATTCTGCTGTACACAATAGTGAAAACAATTGTTTTGAATTGCAATCGGGAAGACAGATCGGATCCTATTGTATCTGCCATAATGATAGCCGGTAACAAGGTGTGATGCCTGACTCTTACCATGTCCTTTTCATGGTAAAATGATACCTTTTGAGTTTGGATCCTTATATTGCGTTAAGATTCACCTCTTAGACGAGAAACTGCTCTACTCAGGAATGTTCTTCAACTTTCAAATTTAGTGGAATGGTTTTACCGCATAAGCTACACTGTATATTACTAAACTAAACTATAGTAAAGTGATTATATATATAGGGTCATTGTATTTCTTCGGTACTAAATTGGTAGTATGTATAAGTCTTAAACATACTCAGAGAAAGGGTAGTTCAAATACGACGTCAAAACCAATTCTCGAAAATAGATCTTCTAATCCTCTGTCTGACTAATGGGTTGTCGGACCAGTGGATGTTGGGTTGGATATGGTGGGGGGTGGGGGGGTGCGACTTGTACAAAACCTAGGTCATACTCAAATCATATTAACATGGTGTCACCCTGATATGCATGTAATAATTACCACAGGACATTAAACACTAACTCATCCATTTATCCATCCATCCACCATGATACATTTTGTTGAGTTTGTGATTGTGTTCTGTTTCTCTTTTTTTTTTTTTTTTTTAATTTTTTTATTTGTTTTTTTTTTGTATTGCCAATGTAATGAACTATTGTTTCAGCTTCTCGAAATTTCTTTAATACTAGGTCTTAGTTCAAACAGCACTTAATTTAATATTCCATTATTAGTATGTATTTATGATTAAAAAATGACATAGATAAATGATATGTTTACTACATAAGACAGTTGTTTACAATTACAGACAAAAACGCAAAACACTAGTCCTGAAAGGTTACGAAACACACATATAACCTTTACCTTATCCGTGTGAAGTACAGTTAACCTACTTACTTAACTATGCATAATTATATTAAATGATTTACATCTTGTTTGTTATATTTAAGGAATAACTGTAGTATTTTTTTCTGTCTGACGAAATAACATTAAAAATGTGGTGCACACTGAATAAACCCGCGTAGCGGGTTATTTAAAAGTGTGCAACACGTTTTTGAGGTTATTTCGAATAAACAGAATAAATGTTACAGTCAATCCTTATAATTTAATTCTAAATTCCATTTCTAAGGAGTAAATCATGAAAAAAAGTTGATGACGTCAAGGTCACATGACAAAATTATGTTTATGAGCTGATAGACAAAAAGATTTCAGCCAATCAGAAGACGTGTTACATCGAAAATTAAATTATATATAATTTGAATAAAGTCCAGATGATAACCGAAAAAATCTCTAAAACATGACTGCGTTTTAGAATTGACGTATTCCTGTTATTCGTACATAATATATTGCTTCCTAATAGTTTACCACTTAACGTCTGTCACAGTATAAACTACTTCAGAAGACAACCAAAGAAAAGTTCAGAAGACAACCGAAGAATAGTTCAGAAGACAACCAAAAAATATCATAAAACATGCATGTATTTTAAAATTGACGTTTTCTTGTTATTTGTACATAACATTTTGCTACCTAACGGTTGTCACTGACGAAAAATTCCGAAGAACAACCGAAAACATCTGTAAAACATGACTGTAATTTAGAATTGACGTTTTCCTGTTTTTTTTTTTTATACATAACATTTTGCATCCTCACAAAGGCTCACGGCAACCTCACGACTGAAGAAAAGTTCAGACGATCATTCAGGGAAGATTCGATATATATTCTATACCCCTTAATTTTTTTATTTTTAAACAGTGACATCGAATTTTCAAAGTACAAACTTAAAACAATGCAAAAATCTTCATGCATGTATCACTGAAAAGGTTCATTAAATTCGTTCGTAAAAAAACCCGGAAAACCAGTCTTAGTTTACTTTATTTTTATAGCTTATTTAATGGTTCCCACAATATAATTCACAGTGTCGTTTAAAATCGTTACATGCTTAATATGTATTAACTATTTGTTCCAGATAAAACTAAGGTTGTTATAAATTTTAAAGAAATGTTAGCTTTTCTTAAGGAACTTATAATTTGGAAAATATATATATTGACTGACTGACTATTAATTGAGATCAGTATGTTTGTGTGTGTAGCAAGAATAAAACATGATCAGGTTTACATCTACGTTATCTTCCAAGAGTATTTGCACTCAAAATGAAAATAGTGCCATTTTTGTGCGTTCGAAGCGCCTTTGCCTTCATCGGGAATGCTCAAACTCCAAAATTGAAAGCTAAGAAGGTTTTTTTGTGTACATATATTGTGTATATTCGGTATTCGTTTTGAGTGCCTCTGTGCTTCAACGTAGCACTCAACTCCCCCCTCCAAAAAAATAAATTCATGTTTAGTACCAAGTTTCTTTTCAAGGAAAGATTTTGATCCTGTGTTTATCCCATGTATGAAAACTGAATAACTATTCAAATGGCTGCAAATCGAATAAAAGTGAACATAAAGATGAGGAGAGTGGTATGGTTGCCAGTGAGACGACTATCTATAAAAACCCAAGGACAAAGATGTTAAGAATTACAGGACTGGTCACCGTACGGCTGTTGACAATATGCAAAACCCATTCCTATAGTAAGCTTTTATAGAAGGCCCCGGTATGACGACATGTGAAATTATTCAAAAAAGAAAAACAACGACCTGATTTATCCTTCAACTATGACAAAAAAATAAAAACGGCAAACAGCAACCAATGACAACCATTGGATTGCAGGCCTCTGCATACGGACAGGCACACAAGAATGTGGCGGGGGTTGAATTATTTGTCAGTACTACACGCTCTCCTAACCTGGGACAGTGTTTTAAAAGCACAATATAATAACAAACTGTAAAAATCATGGTACTAAGCACATACACACAAAACAAATAAATACACAAAAGGACAAAAGACACGAATTACCGATCTAAGAGTACTCGCAGTTACTGAAAGCTATAGTTCAAACACGAATTATAACTAAAAAATAAACCTTCTGACAGCATAGAATGTCAGTCAACACATCCAACTGATTAAGTTTAAAGACATATTTAATCTAATTCGAAAAATAATTAATTAACGGTCTGGGAAAAACATGACCTTGTGTAGTGACCACAAGGTATGTTTTATTGAAACTTGATTGGATTGACATAAACGAATGATGTCGGGTCACTTAGACAGTGTACTGTCATCTGAAATGTACAAATATGGCAGTCACTGTCAACTGTTGCAAAATGAAAACTTTGAAGAGTAAACATATGAAATAGATTACTTCAAGTCATATTTTTCGTGTCTGTAGAGTGTCGAATGAGAGAGAGTTTTCAAACGCATTTTTTCCACTTTTTCATCAAAGTACAGGTGTTAATATTTTATGTTCAACAAATACCAGGTCGATTAGGGCCAAGGTTGTGGACTTTAAACAAAATCTAACCATGTCAAGGTAAAATAGTTCAATGTTTTATTTTGAACTACTGACACATTGTCCGTTACAAATACGTCATGTATACTGAACAAATCAGAATTTTCTGTGGAGATAATTTATTATAAATCTCCTAAAATTAAGTGGGCGACGGTATTCGTGGGCATAAAATTATTATTGTTTAACATTGAGTTTTATTAAACCTAACACAAAGAAGTCATTTCTCAGAGTTCAACTTTGCTTGCTTTTACTATAGAAATAAATAAACTAAAATTAAAAGTAGAAAAAAATGTGAAAAATGCTGTTATTTTTTAGAATAGAAAGTAAAGCATTTTGTCTGATGAAGCAGACATTCGATTTAGTGATTGATTGCAGATTGATATTCCAAATGGTTAATATTCAATACATTAAGAACCATAAAAAACTTAAAACCAACTTTGATACCAGGTAGTTTCTGAATAAAGTTTTGTACTCTCTCTTCACGAAGCATCGGATATAACATTCCGACATGACTGCGTCATTATACATCCCGCAGGGCCAATGGGAATCTTTTGGGATTACTAATGGATGGGAGGAAACCGGGTTACCTTATTTCTATACCACACTCCAGTCTGTGTCGGATTTAGGGCAGCCGTAGAGATGTCAGACCACCAATTTACCCATTCCAATTTAGCATTATGTAAAGGTAGCCCTTCCCTGACAAAAAATAGTGCTTGTTTTCTTAAACTAAAAAACTTTGCAGAAATGAAAGAAATATATTAAGACCATATTGAGCCAAAGTTTATTTGTCTATATGAGGTTGCATTAATCGGTTTTTTTCGTAGACTTAGGTTGGGAACCAATGAATGATTTTCTTGATAGACAAAGGATGTCTTATTTTGCCTGAATTCGTGACCTAGATAAGAATAGATTATGTCGAATCATATTTGACGAGTTAAAGGGCTTAACCCTGCATCTAGGATGGTGATATCCCCAGTATATGGAAAATTTGTTCAGTACGGTTGGTCTTGATTATTTTTACAATTCAAATGTTAACCTGAATATTTTCAAACAGTTTTTTGGAAAGTTTGTTCGTCAAAGAGAATTTCAAGTTATAAGAAATAAAAGCAATCTAAATGACTTCTCCATATTTAACCTTGCGCCTGGTAGGCAGTCTTATTTGTCAAACTTGCTCGATTTTAAGTCTACACGGTTAAAATTGTTAGCACGAACAAATTGTTTACATATGAATCAAGTTTTGTATAGAACGAATATGAGCGAAACTCCCATTTGTCAAATGAGTTCATGTAATTCTGAGGAGTCCGTGGAACACTTCGTACTCGAATGCTCTGAATATTCTCCTTTACGAAACAAGTATTTTGCCGATATAAATGAGTACCCAAGTACTATCTTCCCCGACTTTTGCTTCACAGAGTTACCGTCCTTCGAAAAAATAAACATACTGCTAGGTGAATATTTTTATCATGTTGATCCAAATGTTTGTAAACATGTTGACACTTTTAGTAAAAAGATGTTGAGTGAAATGTACCCTTACAGGGCTACGATTTAAGAAAATTAAGCTTACTGTGATTTGCGTGTGCAATTTGATTGATGTGATCTATAAATGTTGAGATTTTATCTTTATATAAAATGCTGCTATGTCTTTCATGAAAGGTGACTTGTTTTAAAGGGTATCAATTTTTGTCTCGCCTTGACAGAGTCAAAAAGCGAGACATAGGTATGCTGTTTCCGGCGTCGGCGGCGTCGTCAACACTGTATTAGTTTGTGATTAGGTCTAGTTTAAGGTGAACCTCTAGTGGTTGGTCAATGATATTTGGTATGCAGCTGTATTAGTACTGGCACATCTTATTATTTTAATGGAGATTATTTGGCCTTGCCCCCTCAGTCATGGTCTATTGACTTTGAAACTTTTGCTTAGTTTACATGTATTAGTTTGTGATTAGGTCAGTTTATGGTGAACCACTAGTGGTAAGTCAATGATATTTGGTATGCAGTTGTATAATCATTGGCATATCTCATTTCCATGGAGATTATTTGGCTCCGCCCCCTCAGTCATGGTCTATTGACTTTAAATTTTTTGCTTAGTTTGCATGTATTAGTTTGTGATTAGGTCAGTTCATTGGGAACCACTAGTGGTAGTCAATGATATTTGGTATGCAGTTGTATAATCATCGGCATATCTCATTTCCGTGGAGATTATTTGGCTCCGCCCCCTCAGTCATGGTCTGTTGACTTTGAAACTTTTGCTTAGTTTACATGTATTAGTTTGTGATTAGACCAGTTTAAGATGAACCGCTAATGTTAAGTCAATGTAGTTTGATTGCAAATTTTAAAATCGGCATTTTCAAGTTTCGTTTCCATGGAAATTATATAGCCCCACCCCCTCATCATGGTTCATTGACTTTGAAACTTTTACATAGTTTACAAGTCAATGTTCGTGTTTAGGTTTGTTGAAAGGGAACGACTTATGATAAGTCTATGGTATTTGGTATGCAGTTGTATTAGCATTGGCACATCTCATTTCCATGGAGATTGTTTTGCCATGTACCTTCAGTCATGGTTCATTGACTTTGAATATTTGCATAACTTACATGTTAAAGTATTGCTATTTTAATTTCAACATTTACATTATCAAAAGTACAAAAAGGCGAGACATATCTCTGTGTTAACATTTTATTAACTATGATATTGTCTTATGTGTATTTTATTTCATTGTACATAATCATTGTATATGCTCTTAGACGCATTTGTAGGTACCCTGCCTGCAAGTGCCCCCGTTGTAAAGGGGTAGTTTCTTAATAAACATATATATATATATTAAGAATTGAGGATTAATGCGCTCCATACATAGTAAACTTATTTAAGATTTCCAGAAAACAGGGGTTATTTTTTAGTAGTAGTTGGCTTCCGAACGGTAGTATTTCGCTACAAGACTTTACACATTGGTTAAACATTGGCATGTAGAAAGGTGATACATGTACAATTCAGGATATTCCTGGTTTCTATGAAGTTAAACTTGAGGTAAAATATTTAGAAAGCTTTGAAAATTGCAAAATATGGTTGAATAGATTGAATTGGTGGTCTGACACCTAGAGGACGTCTTTTGGTCGGAAAATATCATTTTTTTGGCCTAAAATCGTTTAAAAAATTCGCCTCACTACGCTCCGCTGTATTTTTAACGTTTTGGACAATTACGCCCACCCTTTCCTCGGACCCCAGATTCAGATAAGATGAAGATACAGCAAAATCAGTCGTAGTACAACATATTTTTTCCATTTAGAAATTTAGAAATGTAAGAAATTTAGGTGATGTCAGCTGATTTAAAGAGAAACAACTATTACACGTTAATGATAGAGAGTACTAGTAATCAGTCAACGTCACAATGGTATATTTTCTAAAATTCTAAATTGTACTTTGGGGAAAAATGGGTGGTCAGATGATTTTTTTAGATAAGTCGATATATTAAATTAAAGTTTATCTGTTACAAATAGCTACTACTCATTAATGATACCTCCGATAGAAGTATTCGGTAAACAGGTAGTTGATGTGTGGTGAAAATGTACCACACGGTAAAACATGCTCAGACAAAGATTGATACCAAATTTCAGGAAGCTTTGATTTGTAGTTCCCGAGAAAAATGAGGACGGAATGAGGAAAACCATTATAACATTCGAAACAGGGGAAAAAAAAAAAGAAAAAATAATTCGCCGCATTCAGGTTTTTTTGGGGGGTTGCTCTCTAACAAAATATTTAAAACTATACATTTTGAATGCCTATTTCTCTTCCAACTTTTACCATATTTGGGGGAAAAGTAAACATCATCAGCAAAATACTAGTAAGTACATTCGTTTGACATTTGAATTCATTTTTCAAAGCATTAAATGTCACACTTTTTCGTCTTTTGATGTCAGTACATATCAAACTACGAAATCGTCTCATTGTAAAAACTTTAACATTTTTCAAGAAAAAATACGGTAAAATCAACAATTGACAGTATTGTGGCCCCTTAATTTCGAAAATTCAAAGTTTTACAAACCTATCAAATAACGTCCTTTAGATGTACATAATACACAACAACACAAATAACGCACCACTTCTTTTAATATTAAGTAGTTTCATAATTTTGTGTTTTTGCTTAGAATTTGTAAAACTTCAATATATTTTAAACATAGACTTGAAAGTTTTTTGTTATACTGGAAAGAGGAGGGCGGTATGGGAAAGTTGCCTTTCACTCTCCCGCTGAAAGGGACGATGCTATATGAGGTTTTACATCTTTTCTATTCAAGTCTCCAACTGTGAACAGTTGGGGGACTGTTTATACGTTCTTTCGAGGCCTCCTGGCGAATAAAACAAATACGTTAGTATTATCTTTATTTTGAGTCCTAACCGTACAACTCAAGTGATAAAATTATGCATACACATATGAAATAAAAAGTTTGATTCTGAAATTGAATTTTCACTTCAAATTTATTAATTCATCGGAATAATTTTCATCATATTTACAGTAAATTAAATTACTTTTAATAAGTCATCTCCATAAAAAGTAAATATGTTAAAAGTTTAACTTAGTAATTTCGTTATATTTGATTAAACAATAAGTATTAGTTTACGAACCTGGTGAATAAAACAAATACATCAGTGTTATCTGATTAAATACAAAAGGAATAAATATTTTTAAGAAATCAATCAATTTATTAGAGAAAATAAAAGGTCTAAATGAGTGTCGAATAAGGTAATAGTGGTCGTTGATAAATTATGAAAGTACAAGGATTTGATTAAGAGAATGTAAAACTTAGAATAGAACATTGGAGAGATGGTTCGTAAACTAATAATTATTGTTCAATCAAATATAAAAATAGAAATACTTAAGTATCACTTTCCTACGGCAAATTACATACATTTTTATTCTATAAGAAGATGACAGTTTATTTACCTGATTTCTCAACGTCACGTCTAAAGGTATGATCAAAAGAACTCTAAAAAAAGATTCACTTATGTTTACTATATTATTACTAAAAGACAAAAGTATTTGTTACTTAATTAGTCTGACGTCACCCATTCTGTCTTAAAACTTAAGCATGGCAATTCACATATTTTGAAATGTAATATTTCCATCATGTTCAAATTTTATTTATTTATTCATGTTTTCATTTATTTATTCTTTTATTCTACTTTCTTTTAAAACCACGGGTTTACAGGAAATTATCGTTTTAATGGCGACAATGGAGATTTCATCCATAAGAGTCGAAAATCAAAAGTTTGATATTTGTCAATTTCAAATTGTTCATAAGAAAAAAGGTCGATTAAAACTGAAGATAAAATTCATAGTCTTTGTCTTAGATGGGAAGAAACACGCGACTTCAGTTTCCACAAACTTTGCTATATTTTTTTCGTTATTGTGTTGAAAATGTTGGTTTTTATGAAACGTCCAAGCTTAAAATTAAAAATAATCTTTATTTTCACAGAAATTTATGTTATGACTTCAAAAATATTTTGTCAATATTTCTGCTTATTTCAATCACTTTTTTAAAAAGTTATATGCAATATGAATATTTTACTGAAAGAAATGAATGGAGTTGGTGCGTTACTTTTGTTGTTTTGTTTACGTCTGTCAGGTTCGTGTTGCTCAGTCTTTAGTTTTCGGTGTAGTGATTTATAGACTGTAGTTCTTTTTGTTTTCTTCCATTTTTTTCTTGCCGTTGTCAGTTTTATTTCGACTTATCAGTTTTGAATGTCCTCTTGGTTTCCCCCGCATCTTTTTTTGCAGTATTTATAAATGCTTTTCAATATACAATGAGAAGATGTTGTATGATAGCCAATAATACAATTAATCACAGATCAAAAGACAAAGATGTGAGGCAATTAAAGGTCACCGTACGGCCTTCAAAAGTTTACAAAACCCCATATCGTAAAATAAGACCCCGTTCACACTAGGATATTTAGATCGATTTAAACTAGATCGGTTTACTTTAGATCGATTTAAGGGCCAATGTGAACGCATTGAATCGATCTTCAATCGGTCTAAATTAAAACACCAAAAGAGGTAGTTTAGTTTGAATCGATCTAAAGTGAACCGATCTTACTTTTAATGTGAACGCAGAGATCGGTTAAACTAGTACGATTGAATCGAAAATAATGTATGCGCATGTATAGTGACATAACTATATCAATGGTTCGTTGTTTAACCCATATTTCTCTGTCAACAGACCCGTTAAAACAAACTGAAACATGTTGTCTTCGCCGTAGCTTACATTTGCGAAATCTGTGTCTTTTCTTTAGTTGATTTTGTTTTTTCATGAACCACAGTATTTCGTCGTGTTGTAACTTCGTGGCTACAGTTTTTTGTTTCAAAATCAAAGAAAACTGCAAGAACACCAGTATCAAAATTTTAACTTGTGATTCAAGAGAAACAATAACTTCATCCATTTTTTTTTCAAGTGTGTGCATCAATGTTTTAACACATCAATTTGATAAATTAGTTCTATTTATACACAATGTTTACAGTTTTACGCGTAATAAGGTCAGATCAATTGCATTTTTATTGTAGTGTGAACGCACTGGTTCAGATTAGACCGATAGAGATCGTTATGATTAAAGATAATGTGAACGCTAACCGGTTTTATTTAGATCGATTCAAATTAGATCGATTAAAGAAAAATGCTAGTGTGAACGGGGAATAAGCTATTCAAGGCACCGGTAAGACAATTGTGAAACCATTCAAAAGAGAAAAAAACAACGTTCTGATTTATACCAGAACAATGACAGAAAGGAGCAGACGGAAACCACTTGATTAAAGGTTCCTCGCTTATGACAGGAATATTAAAAATGTCTTGTTTGATGATCATGTGGTTTGTGTTCTTGAAATTTGATGGTATTGACATTTATGAATGACGTCAGGTCGCACTGACAGTGTTTAATATACAATTTTTGTCAACTATTGCAACCCCTAATTGGTACAGTTGTGTAACATCACAACATAACCTAATAAAAAAACATTAAAGCTAATACCTTATGTAATGCCATAATTTCATCTAGTCCACTTTTCCATGATGTATAATTTTATTTCCTCCCTCGAAATATTGTCATCCTCGTCTGTCGTCTGTTGCTAAAAATTTCTGGTCAAAAAGGTTGTATCATAAGGACGGTTCGTTGCATAAAACGTTTTGTTATTTCTCCTTCAGTATAGGGGACTTGCTTGAAATTAGACAGTTATAAATTACAAAACAACGACCAATTATACCAAACAGGAACGGTAACTCAAATGTGAAATCAACAAGGAGACAAAATCAACCTCCACAACATTAATTTTGTATAGACATGAAATAAAAGGGGCGAAGGAGCAGAATCAGGGTTACTTAACAGACACACCTTCCCTGTTCGTTAGTTGTATGTACAACGGAAATTGAAGATATGAACCATGATCGTATCAGTCACAATATTACCACTTAGGTGAATAAAAAACTAATATATTTACATGTATATAACTTTTTGAAATTTTGGAAAAGTTGCAGAAAGTGTGTCCGTCAAAATTTGCATTTTACTTTCTAACACAAAAAATGATATAAAAGTGTTGTTATTGAAGTTAAGATTTCTTATATAAAGGTATGGAAATTGAAGTGTGATTCCATATTATTCCAGATTGATTATTTCATAACAGTAAATCACATTTTTATTGTAAAACCTGCAGTGGGTAGAAAGCTGATCTTCATACATTTTTTCTTTGTGCATTGAGTAAAAAAAAACTAAATGAATCAGATATTTCAAATCTTATTTCAAATAAAGAATAGGTAAAACTATTCTATACATTTCCATCTGTACCAAGCGTGATTTTATAGAGATTTGAATAAATAACATGACACATTTTATTAAAGAGAAAGTTTCCAGATTTGTGAAAGTTGCTGTCATCTGTTAATAACACATATAAAGAGAGACAACTCTATATTTTTTGACGCATTGCAATAACTTAGTATGAACTTTCTTGCTATAAGGTTAAAAAGAAGTACTTATTTCCAGAGGCGACAATAGTAGCATTTTTGGGTTTCGCGTTTTCATTTTAAAAACCTGTCGACGTAAAAGTCAAATTCTGAATTTTCAACACCTTTTAAGGGGTACCCAACACTATAACCCAAAAAATGCCTGTCGTTTAATTTTTCTTGTTTTTCTCTCACTGATAAACTAGGCCAAGCTAAACATCTTATAAAAATTTTAAAAGATTTGAACCATAGGTTTAAAAGATTTGGCAACTCAAATATGGCATCTTTTACATGCTAGTATCGGCTAAATTTGGAAGTTTCAGAAACATGGGTATAGGGGTATATATGTTGATATATTTAAAAATTAATCCTAAATTGAAAAAATCATAGTTAATAATGATAACTGAGGCGAATATCAGTTCACTGTTAACCTTTACTTGTAAGTTTTTTATTCTGGATTTAAATTTTTGTCCGAACTAAAAAAGGGGGTATCAGAGTCAGCCCCGAAAAGTGAATGCGATGGTTCTATTATTTGAAGAAGAAAATTTTTTTTTCAAAAAAAAATGTGTCGTTTAATTTTTTTTAAAAACTAACCATTTGGAGTGCTATACCAGTCGGTTGTCCTTGCAAAAAATTATAAAAAATTAACCGCCAGATTTTTTCGTATTTAAATTTAAAATACGCCCCCACCCTCAAATTCGCTTAATAAATGAGAGCAAAATCTATTCTGATAGTACATAATGGCCATAACTTTTTTGTCTTTTCATCTAGGCCTTAGATATTTGGCATGTGGATGTATCATCATGGGATTAAGTGTCTTGCATCATGGTGACCTTCAAATTTGACCTCAAGGTCAACATAATGTTGTTTTTTTCCGTAAGAAACACAACCAGGCCATAACTTCTCCGTCTTTTGACCTAGAACTTACATCTTTGGCATGTGGATGAATCATCATGAGGTGGTATGCCCCCTTCAAAATTTTGACCTTCATGTGACCTTGAACTTTGACCTCAAGGACGATAAACGTATTTTTGGTGAGAAACACTTGTGCAGGCCATGACTGTAATGCAGTTATAAATTAATATTTCATTAAAAAATACATACTACTCAAGCTTTAATCGACCATACAACAATATAGACACACGTTATGACATATCAACACATGACATGCACACGGAATACATAATGGACCTGTAGTTACATAAAATTGTTTTTAAAAGGTATAGTTTCTATTGAAGCGCAGTGTACGTACTTAACTTCTCAACAGAATGTTGTTTTATTTTAATTTCATAATGAATTCTGCTTGTAAAAGTACACGAGATGTTAAAATAAAAAAGGGTGTAACCCATTTTTGTGTTTGAGATACGAGCTGAGACCTCACTTTAAGCATGAGACGCTAAAAATACCTACGATACATAGGGATAAGCATAAAAATCGGCAGATATTTTACATGATCAAGATTTTCAATTTATTGGTCTACATATTCAAAAATATCCAATTCAAAACTGAACGACAAAACCATTGGTGCAAAGAACCACTGCTCCTGGGTGATGAAATAGAGCTGACTGTGCAAGATCCTTATGTATAATCAAGTTCGTTAAACATAGAATTTGTTAGTATTTCTGCAAAGGTTATGAAAATTAGATACAACTGGTTTTTAGTTAAAAGCAAATCAGTCTTAAAAATGCTACTGTATCAAAAAAAAGTCTTTAGTCTTAAATGCATGATTTTTTTTATTAGTTGTTAGTGGCTTTGAACTAGCTGTCAGTAACTGCGAGTACTCTCAGACCAGTACTTAGTGTCTTTTTGTTGTTTGGATATACAAGTACCCGGCCACGTCCATTCTGTGTTTTTGTTAGATGTATTTCTATTTGTATCAATCTGATGAGTTAATCCTTTCTCAACTCATTTTTATAGTTCGCTTCACCAATGTCCCAGGTTAGGGGAGGGTTGGGATCCCGCTAACATGTTTAACTCCACCACATTCTGTATGTATGTGCCTGTCCTAAGTCAGGAGCCTGTAATTCAGTGATTGTCGTTTGTTGATGTGTTACATATTTGTTTTTCGTTTATATTTTATACATAAATTAGGCCGTTAGTTTTCTCGTTTGAATTGTGTTACATTTGTCATTTTGGGGCCTTTTATAGCTGACTATGCGGTATGGGCTTTGCGCATTGTTGAAGGCCATACGGTGACCTGTAGTTGTTAATGTCAGTGTCATTTGGTCTCTTGATTCATAGGTAATCACACCACATCTTCGTTTTTGTATCTTAACTTATTTCACCTCTCATTCCACCAAACATCAAACTGCAGTTACAAGTGTCACATATTTTTTTTATTATTATACAGTAACTCTATTCAGTCATAATCTTGAATTGAGATTTGAGAAGAGAATTTTCCACATGGCTTATTGGCAATCACACCACATTTTCGTTTATATATTTACTTCAAAATTGCATTCACAAATTCGGAAAGATACACAAACATGACAAAAGCACAACAATGAAAAAAAACAAATTTCGCTTTCGTTTGATAAAGCAAAAATAACATGTTCTATTTATATCATCCATGTGTAGTTTCAGTTTCAACCCTGATTCTAAATTTAGACTTTACTTTCCCCAAAAATAGCGGACGGAATAGAAGACACCCGTTTATTTTCTACGTCCTGTCAGGATAAAGGTTGAAAACAGAGACTAGAAAGATATATTTTTTTTTCTTATTCAGATAAATGTAAGAGTGCTAAATTATGTGTAGTGATTTGTGGACTGAATCTGATATATATTTTTTCTTCTTGGTGTCTTTGTTCCTGGACGTGTAAATGATGCACTTCCACTTGTGGCTGATTATTCCCTCGGTATCTTCTAACTTTTTGCATGAATATAAATCATGTAATAAAATTTTTAATTACAATTAAATAAAAATATGCCAGCGTTTTTTAACACACAAATACACATGTCATTTATAAATTATTCGTAACCTACAATTTTACATTACTATAACTAAGCCCACGGTGTATTTCATTCAAAACTACGGTTTTCCAAAAAAAATATCATGGAGTCAATTCAGTTTTGATTTTAAAAATAATAGATTGGGTACGAAAATCTACCAACAGAAGCATTATAGAATTGTCCATGGTTTATATATTTATTTAGTTAAAATTTTATTGTGAAGGAGCTATCATTTGAGGAGGGGGTGAGGAGGGATGGGGCTTGGATGAAATTTGAAAAGAGGACAGAACAGGAATTTTGATTTAAAAAAGGCAGGATGAGCAACTTGGCAAAATAAAAGCAGGATAACAATTTATGTAAATAAATGTCAGGATAAACTAATAAAAAAGGCAGGTCCGAAAAGAGTGTAAAATAAAAATGCAGGAAAATGATTACACCTAAAAAAAATGCAAGACAAAATTATAAATCCTAACCCCCAACCCCTAAAAAAAAAAAACCACCACCACTTAAAATCAAATGGCAGCTCCCTTAGACTTTTGACTTTTTATACTTTAATTTATTATATGTAAGTCCTGGGTAAAAAAAGGAAAACAGTTATATGGTCCTTTCTGTTTCCCTTCTTTTCTAATCTCCTGATTTTCTTTTGTAAATTTATTTCACTTTGAAATTTTCCTATTATGTCTCTTTGAAGATTCATTTATGGAAAATGTGTACTTATAAATGGATTAAAAGATTGAATTAATAACAATAGGTGTACATCTGCTCTTAGCAACAATGTAAACATTCGGATCATGATCTTTTAAAAGCTTGCATATTGCATGTGATTTTAAAACGCAGCAATGAATCAGACTATGAGTAAGAGTTATCTTTTCTTAGGTGTTCTGTAACCCTTAAGTAGGCGCTATAGTAATATAAATAGTTGACGTTCATTTCTCACTATTTCAACTTTCTTTTTTTCTAATTAACAGGGCAGCAGAAACATAAATTTACTTCTAGTCTACCTACATACATGTATCTGTATACGGATATTGGTTGTGAAATCTAGGTGGCGCCCATATCTTTATTTACTTTCTTTTTACCATAGCGGGTTTTCATTTGATTTTCATTGTTTTTAACACCGTATGACAGCTTTAACGGTTTACTCTGATTAACTTTGGTTTTTGGTTTAATTTTGCTGATTTGATGTTGTTTACACCATTTCTTCCTTAAGTCTATAATTTTAAATTACAATATTTGTGTCTGTGTAAATTTGATTTGATTTAACAATTAAAAAGATCTGTTAAAAAAACGAACACAACAAAGAATGTATAGTCAGAGCTACTATAAATATAGAATAAAGGACTTTTGTTTTGATACTGACTTTATCACAGTAAAATATCAGGTGAGCCCGAAGGGCGAGCCTGATATTTTACTGTGATAAAGTCAGTATCAAAAACAAAAAGTCCTTTATTCTGTTTATCGGTAATTATGAAAAAAAAATTAACTACAATGATAGAGAAAATAACAAACGAACTACTTTTTCGCGTCGAATCACGGCGAATCACACTTGACGTCACAAGTTGCATTACGTCATTTGAAATTTTGTCACAGTGCAGTAAACATGGCGTTCTCTTGTACAACGTATTCAAAATGCTGATTGAGTTTCATTATTCTGCTTTGGACATTACTTTAACAATTTTGAATATAATTGTATCATACCGGTAAGTCAAATTTCTTTATTTTTTCATAAAGCATAAGAATGATACGATATGAATCAGCAGATGGTCAGACAATCACATTGTTTTAGAAGTTGAACGACGTCGACAAGTTAAATATTTCTTACAAGTAGTCTATACTATAGAGTCATTATACGCTCGGTGTTCACCCTGATTACATAGATTTCAAATCATTTTAGGAAAGCACTGTGTTTGCAGACTTATTTTTTAATACAGGAAAACGAGTCTGTAAATTATCTAAATAAGCTAATTTTTTGTCGACTTCATAATAATGTCAAATATTCTAATAGATGTCACTAAACTTTGGTGTATTTCTCTTCGCTTAAAATTCTTGTTTTTTTCAAAGTCCTGTTCCTTCTATAAAAAATAACCCGGACCATAATTGAGATATATGAAACATTGAAAGCTTGTGGTTTCAGAAGCGGAATTAGGAGAAATCGACCCGGGTCACGCCTTATAAACGTATAAAGGCTACATTTATGGTTAATGCAGACTTTATATCTGTTTAACATCAAACGTCTATAAAGTTTGGGGCCCACGGGCACCCGTTTTTTTCAAAATTTATCCTGGATCTGCATTTGTATTTGATTGCTTGTTTGTTCTTTGTATCTGTCTATATATTGACAATGAAACCACAT